>JADLZN010011195.1:0-57585 GCA_018155175.1 Sinocyclocheilus anophthalmus | reverse complement strand
TTTTCCCGCGGAATTGGGCTACTTTTTCCACTGTTGCTGAGGGTTGTTTTTCAACTCTAGTTTAACTAGTTTTGAGAAGAAATTGGGCAGATTTTGTGTAAACCTGGCAACCCTGTTCGTATTGTTCTTTTGTGCATGCGGGTCAGTTCAGAACCATGATCTGTTCACACTGGAAATCTGATATCAGCCACATTTAAAACAGATAGGGCTGTCGCGATAACCGCAATATCGCAGAGGAATGCAAGAACCGTAAGGTTATGCCCTTCTCGTTTTACACTTCATGCATGTGGACTGAATATTAAACAAGTTAGTAATGATAACATAATGTGTACCATGCTGATTTGTACAGAGGCTCAGTAGATTTGCACTTAACAAGTCTAAACAGACAGTGAATGAGAGAGAGATCGACTGAGCGCGTGCGATTACTTGCGTCTGTCCTCCAGGCCGAGTCATATATATTTGAGAAAATAGGTTGTCATGTTCAAGGAAAGCGAAATCTCTGTCTTAGCATCGACGCATAGCTGGTCAGCTGAGCTTCTAAAGTGGCACTCAAAGTTAAAATGAGTTCAACAGCGTGTTTCATTATGTCTCTCTTTGAATGAATGAATCAGCGTTTTTGATCGTGTAGCTGAATGAACGGATTAAAGACTCACTCAAAGACAGCTCCTTGTGGCGCAGCACTGTAACTGCACTGACTGACGGCCCGTCTAGAACACGCGTGCGCAGGTGGAAATATCTCTCGTCCAGTCAGATCAGAAGATCAGATCAGAACTAACTGCTATACATATAGGCTAACGATAGCCTAACAATCTTATTGTCAGGTTTATGTTCTGTTATGTGGACCGTTATTTTGTCATTCTCTTCTGTTTACTTCACTTCCTGTTTCAACGCTATTTGGTTTCATTGGTTTCTGAATATGACCTCGTTACTTATATCGTAACACATACACACAGATTATATATATATATATATATATAGTTTGTTGTATGGCGACAATAACAGCGTACTACTGAGCCACTCAAAATGACTGCAAGGGAAATTCCCTCACTGCGACAGCCCTAAAAACAGAAATCTGAACAGCTACACAAAAAAAACTGGATCTGAGCAAATATCTGAATTGAGCACTAAGGCTCACAGTGTGAACACATCCAAATATCCTGAAGTTGCCTGCTTAAACAAACATTTTTAATATTAGTATTATTGTTGAAAACAAGCCGAGTATAATGTTTTCAGGTTCTTTGATGATAAAAGAGTTCAGAAAACCAGCATTTATCGAATATAGATCTTTTGTAAACATTTAATGTCTTTGTTTTGATCAATTAAGGGCACATTGCTAAATACAAGCATTCATTTTATAATTTCTTTCCCCCCCCCCCCCAAAAAAACTGTAGTGTATAATGTTACAAAAGCTTCTTATTTTAGATAAATGCTGATCTTTGGGTAAGTTGTTGCCTAATGGTTAGAGAGTCGGCCTCGTAACCCAAAGGTTGTGGGTTCGAGTCTCGTACCGGCATTGATTGTAGGTGGGGGGAGTGAATGTACAGCCCTCTCTTCCACCTTCAATACCACGACTGAGCCCTTGAGCAAGCCCCGAACCCCAACTGCTCCCCAGGCGCCGCAGCATAAATGGCTGCCCCACTGCTCCGTGTGTGTGTTCACGGTGTGTGTTCACTGCTGTGTGTGTGTGTGTGTGTGTGTTTTTTTTTTGTGTGTGTGTGTGTGTGTGTTCAACTGCTACTCGCTGTGTGGTTTGTTCACTGCTGTGTGTGTGTGTTGTGTGTGTGTGTTCATTACTCACTGCCGTGTGTGTGTGTTCATTACTCACTGCTGTGTGTGTGTGTGTTCACTGCTGTGTGTGTGAACTTTGGATGGGTAAATGCAGAGCACTAATTCCGGGTATGGGTCACCATACTTGGCCACAAAAATTCTCCTGATTAATCCTATTTATTTAATGTATTTAACAATAGCACACCTTGTTCTGCATGCTCTTTCACTTCACTTCTTTGTCTATTCAATCAAGAATCCTGAAAAAATTGTCTCAGCTCAACTGTTTCCAGCACTGATAATAAATCAGCTTATTATTATGATTTCTGAAGATCGTGACACTGAAGACTGGAGTCATGACTGCTGAAAATACCGCTGCATCACAGAAACATTACAGTTTAAAATATACTCCATAGAAAAGTTTATTTTAAAAAGAAACTATCCAATATTAAAGTGACTGTTTGCTGATTTTGGAATCAAATAAATGCAGAAGAGAATTATCAACATAAACTCTACGTTCAGAAACCCCTGACTGGCAGTAGTGTGTATTTAGATATCCTTATCAGTTCTGCCGCAAACGGGTAATTTCTTCGGAATTTGAGAAAATATGAAGATATAGAGAAGATACCTAGCCCGTAATGAAACTATTATATCTAGGAAAATTATAAACTAAACAGGACTTAGTTACTATATTTCTATTGCTTTCCATGTTGAAGGAGTTTGTATTGTTTCTATTGTAATGCACTTCTAAAGTCTGGATCAGATTAAAAGCGTGATTTGTAGTTTGTGAGTTATTCCGGCAGAAGATCCAGAAGCACGTGTTTAGCGCAGGACTCAGAAAACTATCTTCAGTAATGTCGCATAAAGCATTACGAGGTTACAGTGAACGATACATAATACATTTCACAGTTATTGCAAAAACTATAGAGTTTTCCGAGCGGCTGACATCGAGTTAAACGCGTTAAAGTTTTAAAAAGCACAAACCTCTCTTCATCCAATCACAACAGATGCGGTGCAGCTGGTGAGGTCGTCTTCTTCTTCTTCTTCTTCTAATAACGTTTTATGGTGGATGGCAAACCAACTTCTGGTGCATTACCGCCACCAACTGGATTGGAGTGTGAAGCACTAATAAGCAACTAATATATACATATAGATATTTATGTATCTAACACCTAAGACTATGAAGATACATGTTTTGAGACAATGTCCAGAAGTGAAGAAACCTTTTTTTATCTCCATGGCAAGAAAACTGTGGGATAGGATCAGGCCACAAAAAGGAGCCTCCAAATTAAGAGAACCTTGGACAGACCATGTGTACAACAGCTTTAAAGAGAAAAATCCATGTTGTACTCTCTCTTTTAAATATCAACATGTCAGAAAAAAAATCCCCCATATTTAACAATGAAAGCAGCCTGCACATTCCCCTCTTGCCCAGCCAAATACTCTTTCACAATGCAAAATAATCCTGCTGCATTGGACCAAGAAAATGATCTGAATTCTATTCTGTTCCACAAAAAATACCTGTTCCCAAAAAAAGAAGGCTGGATGTGACACAGAGCAAGAAAAGTTCCAGTTTTCACACAAGTCAGCTTGAGAAGCGGAAGAGGTAATGAAGTGGTTAGTACAAAACCGAAAAATATTTCTTGCATATATTAAGGTACGCTATTATTTACTGTATGAACTTCACGTCATTATAGGTCGACATGCTATGGAAGAAGTCACCTACAGAGCTGGTTGTAGCCATTGTGAAGTCTCCTAGGCAGAATCTGGAGTTAGCGTTACATCACAGGGAATTCCAATCACGGAGGCCACATGACTGGTTATATGGAGAGGTACACATACTGAATGTAAACTAAAATCAAAATGCATTATTCTACAATTATATTTAGATTTTACAGTATGATAAGTACATACTGTCTCCATATGTAATAATTGAAGTAATTTGATTCCAACTGAAATGCTGTATCCTTTTTTAGACTATTGAGTGCTATTTAAGAGCTGTACTTCATATGACGGGTGCAAATCTCTACCAGCTAAACTATTACACCACACAAGTCATTTTAAATGGCACAGGGGAGGAGATGGCACGGATTGTGAAAAGTGAGAGCAACTATTTACATTTCGTAATTTTGATATGTACAGTACACAGACATGATCATTTACATTTATGATAAACAGGTCAACTTTGAGCAATATGATGGCCTCATCACTTTCGTAAATATCAATGAGAACCACTGGAGGTTTGTAGTAAGTAAAAAGTCTGCAAATAGAATGTTAAGCTAGTACATATACTGTAAACATGGATACGCCCATATAGAAATGTTTGATCTTTTCAGTGAGATTTGTGAGAATTGACTTTGTAGTTATAATTTTCTTGTTTATTTTTCTCCATTTTAGTACCTACATGCTCATTGTGACACCATTTTCATACTTGACTCTCAAATGGGTACAAATGAAATGAAAAAACCGGAGACATGCCAAAAATTTGGGTATGCTATATTGTTTAAAAAAGTTATTTAGCATGTTTACCTCCAAAACACTAATAATGGTAAATTAGCATAGTTGGTGTTGCTTAAGACCAACATAAACACACACATACTGCATTTTTCCAAAAACAGAGCTTTTTTCAAAATGAGAAGTCATAAGTATGAAAAGACAGATTGGGTGAAGAAGAAGTGGAAACCTGGCAAAATCCAACATTCATTTCAGGAGGATAGTTTCAGCTGTGGTGTCTTTGTGATGCTGGTAAATGGAGGGGGAAAGTGGTTTACATAAACAGATTTACAATTTCCTAAACATCTTTTCAAACAGCATCGTTATAATGCTATTTTATTGTTGCTAAAGGAAAATCTATAGCATTAGATAATGTAAGTGATATTTGCCAGTACATCTGTAGTTGGCTAAAGCATAGTTGTCTGTTTGCACACAATGAAAAACAATTAGAACTTTTTAGATGGTCCCTAACGAATTTCCCGCACTACACTGGACATTCAGTGGACATTTGCAAGTAAATATGCCATCAAAACAATGCTTGGCCATTTTGATCGATTGTGAAAAAACGTAGTAGGTTGTAAGTTGACAACGATGTCGCTGATTAGAATATGCAAAATATTACTTTATTGCACTTATAATTAGAAAGTTATTGAACGCGGAAATGTGTGAATATTGTGAATGTGCGAATATAAAACCAACTTTACCCAAGTCGTTTGAAAGAGCTCGCGGACAAGCTTTTGAAAGTATGTTAGCTAACTTTTATAATGTTGTAAAGCAAAAACATACATGTAATAAATACATGGTGTTGTTTGTGAAGCTGTCTAACTGCAGCGCACATGGTTTATCGTGTCGGCAGACACATTAATCACACGTAACGTTAACGTTAATGAGATAAGTGTGTGTAACGTTATATTAACTTAAATTTAACGTTACATGATAAATAAAGCTTCGTTTATCGTTTACGTTTGTATTTAAGCTTTAATCCCTCTAGAATAAACACAATATCGTTCGTACACGTTCAATACATGTACGAACTTAGCAAGGCCCAGATCCATAAATCGGCCATATAATTGCATCCTTTCATAACAACAATAATAAAGGGATGTAAATTAATTCCAGTCAATTAATTAAAATGTGCGTTTTAAAAGACAAATCAACTCGGAGATTAATTTACCTCAGAGAGTTAACGTTAGTGGCCTACTAATTTAGTCGGCTGGTTAAGTTTAAACAGCAACAAGCAATACTGATGATCAGGCGAAAATTGGTGTGTTTTTATCCCAATTTACTACTATTTTGATGAATTTTAAAAGACAAATCCTTAGATATTTATCAGAAAGTTAATAGCTTACCTCACAGAAGCAGATGACTTAATATGCAAAGTTCCAGCAGTCTCATTGGTTATAATTAATCACGTGCTAAAGAGCTGATAACGGTCATCTTATTTGTGTAGGTTCAAAATTATATTACTACGCATTATTTTTAACATGAATTTTCCCTCATTTTATAAACATTGAAAAGAAAAGCATACCAACATTAATGTGTAAATGAATCGGTCAATTTAGGGTTAGGTTTTATTGGGGGAAAAAATAAGTTGATTTCAAAACATCCTTTATTATAAAAGTACATTTCCTTAAAAATAAGTTTATTTAAAAACAAATACAATTCATTAAAAACAACTTTGAATACATAAATTATATGAAACACATATTTAATAAATATAAATACTTTTTTTAAAATAACCCAACGATGTTTAAAAAAATATCCAAACATTTTAGAAAATATCCCAACATAATTACCCAATATGTGTAACCCATCAGTTGGGTTAAAAACAACAAAAAAATGTTTTGCGTGTGAATAAAAATCATTAAAATTATTTCATTTAATCCATAAAATTATATAATTTTTTTTTTTTTTTCATCATTCCGTTAGAGACCACTGTGCTGTAAAAAACAAACAGACCAATGAGCTATGTTCGTCGCATGATGATCAGCAGTATGATGAAGTTAACATATGATGTACAATAATTCTCCAACTTTGTTTTGCTATATATTTCCTAGACATCACTTACTTTTCATATCAGGTTACTGATATTTTCAACACCTAACCCACCCCTAAACCATAGGGGTCCAAATCGGGTCCTGGAGGCCCGGCTTCTTGCAAAGTTTAGCTCCAACCCTAAACACACCTGAACCAGCTAATCAAGGTATTACTAGGCCAAGTTGTAGTTAAATTCTGCAGGACACCAGACCTCCAGGCCCGAGTTTGGAACATCCCTTCCCTAAACCTACCCAACATGTGCAAAACACTACATTTGAATAAAAACATGTTTTGGTTCATTTATAAGCCTTATAAGCCACACACACACACACTCACTATCTCTCCCACACTCACTTCTTTTGTGCACACATACACAGTGAGAGAGAGAAAAAAAATTAATTGGGCAAAGTTTACTGTCTTATCATGTGCCTTGGCGATATCTTCTGATTGGACTGGCGCCAAGTTTAAGACCTTTTTTTCTCAAGTTAATGTAACTTAATGTACCATCATTTCTTCATGACCTTTTAAAAATGAATTTAACTTGATTTGAGGTAAAAAAATAAAAAAAATATAAAAAAAAAGTCTAACCTTTTTCATGTTTTCCTCATCAGAATGGCATCGAGAAAGGCATCTTCTCCGTATAGCCGCCCCAGTCCCATCAGGGTCAAATGCGTACTCAAGCACAAAAACCCTAAATGTTAAGCTTGTAGATGGTGAAATTAGGCCTGGCACTCGAGTGATCACATACCTTAGTGCACTGTGCACTGTCCACTGGTGGTCAGGTGTATGTCACACAGTCCTCTTCAGACAGGGCAACCTTCGAAGAGGGCGTGACATACTACATAAAAAACTACACCGTGTCGTCAAGGTATGGGCAGGAACGTCTGTTCATGGGGCCGAACATGATGACCTACAAAACTGCTCCCCTCACACTGACCTTCGATGCCGAGATGATGGCCAAAGATGCTGATTCCTCCATCTGTCTCAGTGACTGGATGAGCAGGGCCTCTTTTCAAGAGGGGGCTACTTAACTCTGGAAGGAACAGTGGAACATGTGAGTGATTTAAACCGAATTATCAAACAGTGTCCAAAACATTATTAATAGTTAACAATTGATATTTTAATTTACCATAACTTTATAGATGCAGGTTCCAAGGATGACGACTGTGAGGGACACAGAAGTCCCCATCTTAGACGTGGGGATCAAAAGCGGCTCCAGAATCCTCGAGGTGTCCTTGTGGCGGGACCAGGCCCTGATTAAGCTCCAAATAAATGACAAAATTAGCATCTGTCACCTCCGAGCAAACGCCAAGGCTACCGAGTTAAATTCAGCCGTCCACACAACTGTGGAGGTATGCAACGTACACATTAGAGCAGGGCAACTCTGGCCCTCTGCCCTGAAGCATAATCAAACATGCCTGTCTGTACATCTCAAGAAATGCGGAAGACTTTTTTAAAAATAAAATGACCTCTGTTCCTCATGATTTTCTTTTGCAATTTGATCATTTGTTATTTTGTTGCTGATTATTTAATAGTAATAAAGTATACATATATTGTTACAAACCAGTTGAAAGTGTGTTTGTGTGCAGTTGATGTCTATGAACACCATCTGCGTTCTGTTTGAACAGAAAACAATCATTAAGTGTAATGTGTTTATCACCTCCCTACCATAAACACACACGTTTAGCGCTGCCAAGTATGTTAAACATAAATAATAAGATCATTAATCAATAACAATTTAAACATTGAATTACTAGTCGTTAACTACTCTTTTTCCTCCCCCTCTCCCTTACCCTCTTTTTTTATAAACATAAATATTTAATTTCAATATCTTTTCAACAAATACATTATAATTGTGTATAAGTGTGTTAACACAGTAATTCATTATATATATATATAAACACACACACATTTTTTATTTCGGTACTTTGTCAACTTAAATGACCTCTATTAAAGGAGCGCTGGTGACACCTGCTGGTCAAATCAGGAAGTTCCATTTAACGCCTAAATTAGTGTATGAACTGAGGGCACCTTTTCCGCTTAAGGCATTTTTTATTATTATTATTTTTTTAATAATTACTAACAAAAATGTTGTCCTTTCTGTCAAAGAGTTAAATTTAACCAAGCCTAAAACGTTTACAAAAACAATATATACAAATTATAAAAATTAAAAAGCGGAAATTATTACAGGGTACAGGCTGCAATATTACAAAAAGAAAAAAAAAAGATAATTATTGTCGATTATTGCTCACGATATTGTAATAATGAAACAAAAGAATACATTAATCATGTTAAGTTCATTCTTGTATGCATGCACAGTCAATAACCGCTCATGAACTTACTTTTTAGTTGCAATACTGTATAAATAAAGCTTCTGAGGGTGTATTAACACGGGCTGTTCCAAGGTGTTTACAGATTGGGACACCTGTAGAAATGTGTTTTGCATCAACTTTCAAGGCTTCGTTTACTTCCATTACTGCAGAATACCTTGGAGTTGTTAACTCATTACTTTATCCCTGAAAATTGCATTATTTCTGAATTGTACTGATCTAAACTTTCTTTACCTTCTTTGATTATTCTGAAGCAATGGAAGTAAATGAAGCCTTGAAAGTTGATGCAAAACACATTTCTACAGGTGTCCCAATCTATTAACACCTTGGAACAGCCTGTGCTAATAAGTAAATGTAGTTTTTAACTTTGGCAGTTTGCTGCTTACTTTTGTACCATTCACTGGACTTGAACTACTTATATTTCAATAAAACTACAAAATGGGGATGTTCTAAAACTTATGACTGGTAGTGTAATTAATGTAAAAACATTAGTTATAATCAGTGCCATGTAACCATTAATGACCTATGTGACCATGGACAACAAAACCAATCATAAGGGCCAATATTTCGAAATTGAAGTGACGGACAGCACCGGTGCAGCGTTGTCCACGGGAACTGCCGCTTAGATAATGAGGAAATTACGTCGCTCCGCTTTGCCATTGGCTTCCAAACGACTAATAATAGCACGCACATTTGCCCTGCTCACTCCAAAGTCCCCATTCCAAGGGGATATGGATGATCACTTCCATTTGGAATTTGGCCCGTTGAACCATTAGGTACCGATACTCGTATCGGCACATCCCTATGCAAACTAATCAAATTTAACAAATGACATTTTTGGGGGAGAATCTGTGATGTTTTTTCAGGATTTTTGATGAATTAAAATGTGAACAGTTTTTATTCAAACCATTTCTAACATCATAAGTCTTTACTATTACTTTTTTATTAATTTAACACATCCTTGTTGAATAAAAGTATTAATTTATTTCCAAAAAAGATAAAAGATACAGACCCTAAACTTTTGAATGGTAGTGTATTTTAAATAAACTCTGTTCTTTTTTTAAACTCTTTATTCATCAAATAATCCTGAAAAAGTATCACAGTAAAAAAATATATACAGGTGCATCTCAATAAATTAGAATGTCGTGGAAAAGTTCATTTATTTCAGTAATTCGACTGAAATTGTGAAACTCGTGTATTAAATTAATTCTATGCACACAGACTGAAGTAGTTTAAGTCTTTGGTTCTTTAATTGTGATGATCTTGGCTCACATTTAACAAAAACCAACCAATTCACTATCTTAACAAATTAGAATACTTCATAAGACCAATACAAAATTTTTTTTTATTGAATTGTTGGCCTTCTGGAAGTATGTTCATTTACTGTACATGTACTCAATACTTGGTAGGGGCTCCTTTTGCTTTAATTACTGCCTCAATTCGGCGTGGCATGGAGGTGATCAGTTTGTGGCACTGCTGAGGTGGTATGGAAGCCCAGGTTTCTTTGACCGTGGCCTTCAGCTCATCTGCATTTTTTGGTCTCTTGTTTCTCATTTTCCTCTTGACTACCCCATAGATTCTCTATGGGGTTCAGGTCTGGTGAGTTTGCAGGTCAATCAAGCACAGTAACACCATGGTCCTTGAACCAGCTTTTGGTGCTTTGGCAGTGTTGGCATGTGCCAAATCCTGCTGGAAAATGAAATCCGCATCTCCATAAAGCTTGTCAGCAGAAGGAAGCATGAAGTGCTCCAAAATTTCCTGGCAGATGGCTGCGTTGACTGTGGACGTCAGAAAACACAGTGGACCAAAGTCCTCTTTTCAGATGAAAGTAAATTTAGCATTTCATTTGGAAATCAAGGACCCAGAGACTGGAGGAAGAGTGGAGAGGCACAGAAACAATGTTGCTTGAAGTCCAGTGTGAAGTAACCACAGTCAGTGATGATTTGGGCTGCAATGTCATCTGCTGGTGTTGGTCCACTGTGTTTTCTGAAGACCACAGTCAACGCAGCCATCTACCAGGAAATTTGAGAGCACTTCATGCTTCCTTCTGCTGACAAGCTTTATGGAGATGCTGATTTCATTTTCCAGCAGGATTTGGCATTTTTGCTTCAACCAGCCAAAACTGACGCCATTTTATTTGAATCGCCACTAAGCGTGTGTTTTTTAACTGGAAGCATACATTATTATACATTTATAATTGGAGAAGTGCATAAAGTAATGTATTTCATAAAGTTATGTAAATCATTGTTTTCGATTGGGTTTAGCTGTACTGTTCAAATTGATTTGATATGGACTTTAATACTTGACCTGGTTGATTGAAAAAACTAACAAAGCTATTTAATAGGTCAGTGTAATTATTTTTATTTATTTATTTGTACATTTCGTTAAATATCAAGTTCATGTAGCGTTGAGGACGCGCTGCGCGCGCTGAAACTTTTCTCACAGACGCCATTTGTTTCGACTGACCCTGCAGACGAGGCCAGTGCTCATTTACTGGAAATGTAGACAGTGAGTTTTCTTTGCAGTATGTAATTTATAATCTCATTATTTAAAAGCAATATTTTCTTGACGTGCTGGCCCACAAGTGTTAACTTTTCCCACATAACGTACATAATTTTCTCCAGTTCTGGCTGCAGAGCAGATAAGACGACCTACGTTACATATAAACTGAAAAAACCGCAGAAGGTAAGTTAAGTTCTTTATTTCGTGAAGATAAGCGTTCCATAAATCGAAATAGTTTGATAAATCTTTTTTTGGTCTACAGTGCGAAGCAGATTTGATTTACAGACTGGAGCAGACTTGAGGATATTTGATGATTCCCACACTGAAATTGATCAAGACATTTTGGAAGAGTTGTTAGAAGCAAACCCAAAATCAACATTAATCATAAAAGATCTTAGTGAAGGTACGTTTGATCCATACATAAAATAGTGCAGTGACAAAGATTGGTCACAATTTTTTCAAAGTTCATTGATATCTGTATTGACTTGTTGCACGATGTATAAACATGACCTCAATAATTTTTGGTGATGCGATAGATTGCTTTCTTCAGTTAACATTATTAACTTAAAAATGTATCAGTAGTTATAAGTAAGAAAAATACTAGTTAAGAATGATATGTGTTTTTCTTGTATTGACTACAGAAACCATTGATTAATGTACCGGGGTCGTATCGTGTGAAGTTTGCCAACCATCAGAAAAGTTTTTTTTTTTGAAGGGGGCATGCGTTTGTGTACTCTATTTTGAGTGTTCAGGGTTGCATTGTGCAACACTGGCAAAACAACAATGCTTTGGAATATATGTTGCAGTTTGTTTCAAAAGACAAGCAATGTATAGTCTGAAAAATGCGATTTTTATAAGATTACCAAGCGTTTAATTTTTTAGGTCTATTATGTTACCTGTAAAATGTTTTAAAAGACTGAAATTGGAAGGGTAACTTGTTTGTTTTTCACCTTTGTAGTCATGCTGCAGCATTGATGAGCACCTGGGGAAAAGCCAAAGTCATCAACCATATCTTCTAGCCATGGGGAGGAGTCGAGACATGATTGACAGCTACTACATTGCTCTGGATAAGAAGCTTATCCCTTGTCAGACAGCTGGTTCTCTGGGTGCTTTGGATGAGCTCTTCAAAGTACACTATATTTTTAACATATCCTACGACAATGCTCTCATCAACTTCTACACTTTCCTGCACACCACGGTTTATAACATAGATGTTGGAAAAACAAAAGAGTCACCAAGAGTGAAAGAACTGCGAGCTAAACTGCTGAATAGCACCTGAGCTGAAATCTTGAAAAAATGTTGCTCTGCTTTAGATGTGAAGGGTTGTATGCCGATGCCCATTCACTGATTTCACATTTGAAGTGTGAACATGGCTTCTATCCCACTTCTAAGTGTAGACTTGTTTGCAGTCAACAACATTGCCGAAAGCAGTTTTCCACATACTCTGGGTTTAGAAAACATTTGGACAAAATTCATGTTCCTTGTTCAGTTTTTCGTCCCACTCATTTTTGTACCCAGTCAGATACAGTACAGTCTGAACTCTCAGACGAGGAACCTCGTTTAGGTGATGATTGTGTTGAAAGTGATCCAGTTCTTTCTAAAGAGGATTTAAAGGACATGTGTGCTTCAATTGTTGCAAAGCTGCAGGGAAGTGGTTCTTCTGGTTCCACAGTTTCATCGATTATATGTGATCTTGAAGAGTTTACCACAGAGTTACATTTACAAACGAAGCAGGATGTTGTTAGACCAGGCGACCCAAAACCTTTTAAAAAGAGTTTTGAAAATCCGTTCACCAGTTTTAATTCTGAAGCTAAACGAGCAAAGTTTTTCAGTGAAAGATGGGGAATTGTTCAACCATTAGAAATAGTTCTTGGTGTTAGGTATGACAAAAGACGAAACAAAAGAACTGGCACCTATGACCAGGTTCCAGTTAAAGAGACTTTTGTGTACATCCCCATTTTGGATAGTCTAAAATGTATGTTTCGCAACAGATATTTGTAAGCATTTTAAATTGGGGTTTGACATCAGTCCTGATGTATACAAAGACTTTAATGATGGAAGTTACTGCAAAGGCCACCCATTGTTTTCAAAGCACAGTTCCTTACAGATCCAACTGTACCAATCCCCTGGGGTCAAAACATGGGATTCACAAGATTGTCTTTATTTTATTCTGATAAAACTTCCACCAACGTTCAACTCTGCTGTACTGAACATCCACTTAGTTTCTCTCTTTCACTCTCAATATGTTAAAAAATATGGATTTGATGCCATTTTATCTCCTTTGATAAATGATGTTAAAATTCTTGAGAATGAGGGGATTTATTTGCCCATTTCTTCTGAAAAGGTTTATGGTTCAATTTGTCAGGTTATAGGAGATAACTTGGCAATGCATGCTCTTCTTGGTTTTACTGAGACTTTTAACACTCAGGCAGTGTTTTAATTATTCTTTTTTTTTAAACAAAAAAACTAAATGTTTTTCTGTACATGAGTTAAAAAATGTTACAAAGCTTTCTCCACATCAAAATGCATTGCATTCAGTGTTTCATTAAAAATGAAATGTGAAAGTATGTTGTTGTTTTGTATTGGTTTATTTTTGCAATTATTTAACTCTGGACCTAAAATAATTAAGTCTTTAATTTTTTATAATGTATGATTAGAACAATGCATAATGTGTATATATAACGTTTGTGAATAATTAATGATAGATAAGAATGAAATGTTTAACTCTTGAGTCAGTGTTACTTTATTAACACTTTTGAAAGTGTTAATTTAACTCGGGCCAGTGTGGATTATATATACACCAGTAAAGTGTTAAAATTAACTCTCATAGAGTTGAATTAACTCTGGCAATTTTGCTGTGTGATGCTTTTGTCCATATTAGGAATTTCCTCATACGACTTTCTGCGCGAGAGCGCCCTCCGGCTTCGAGTATGAATTAAACACACACTGCATAGAGTGTTTAGCGCTCCGCGATGTTCATCTCGCCTTATTCTGGGTCCGAATAAAACATAAGATCATGCACAGACTATCCTGTCTCTTTGAATTTAAATCTATATTTATTCACACTGGCTGTTGAAAACCTCTATGCGAACACACTTGCCCGAAGAAGTGCGGGGGACGAATTTACCGCGTCCCCTGCGTAATCTATGCCCCTGCCCAGATGTTACTTTCCAGAACACAGTTAAATTCAGCACGGAACTGTGGGAAATTGTCATAGGAGTCTGAGAGTTCTAGGACCATTCCACAGGCATGTCCTTCTAGTGAAATCTGTCTGGGTGGTGAACGCTACCTGAATAGCCTCTGTAACCACCAAATCGGTACAGAATCTCACAAATCTGCAGAGCTTGTCTTTGTATATTTCCCTGATGTACCTTTTCAAGTGATTGGCAACCTCTGATTTTCTGGTATTAGTTCTGGTGGAACTTCAACCGCCCATCACCTTTTTTGGTACTGCTTTGAGGTCTTTGTATAGCTGTTGAAATTCTTCACAGCTTAGATCAGTTTCCTTTTGTGACCTCCCTCCAACAGTCAATAATGAACATTGGTTTCTGAATGAGTTCCTTGTGCGCAATTTTGTCAATTATTCCTGGTAGAGAGGAAGCCGTGACCCTCCTCCTGCACTCATAAGTGTTCATGATGTCCTGAAGCTCATCCATGTCGACAGAGGAAAAGTCGTTGAGTGCTTGATTGAGAACATCTCGCTCCTGGCAGCTGACAAACTTCAGGAATGTTGCCCCCATACAGAAGTCACATAGATTGACATATATTAATAATAAATAGATTTTCATATATTTAAATATCTTAAATTCAAATAGAAGAAAATATATTTTATACAATATATGTAAATATATGTTGAAATATATATAAAAATATTAGATTTGGGGCGTTTTTAAAATTTTTTTCACATGTATATAATGAATGTATATAATAATACGCATTTTACATTAGAGGTACGCTGTTTAAAAGACATGATATCAAGGTAAAATGAACATATTTTATGTAGTGTACAAGAAGAAGTGTAAATAGTTTCATTTATTTTATAAAATCTGTTGTGTTAATATAAATGAATTTTCATAAAACAGTTTTTGTGTATTTGGGTTTGTAATTAGAATTTAGGTGTTACATGTTTTTGAATGATTTTATGATTAAGATCTAGAAGTGGTTTGATGTAGTTGACTGTACGGTGGAGAGTTAGTTGTCATTAAAGTATCGAGAAGGCGATACGACGATAAAGAGCTGTGTGTCGTCTTTAATTGGTGTGGCAGTTTGTTGACATTATGAACTGATTGGTGTGCGCAATGCCCTTTCTAGTCAAATGTAACAGATGCAACACCTGCCAAACGGAGTAATTAAGTCTAGACGGACGTGTTCACGTGATAAAGTTCAGAAGTTTATGTGTGCGTCTGACTGTTTTTGTAGTGAACATAATGAGAATAATGTAGGTATATTTTTTATGGTATTTATAAGTGGATATAAATACTAATTATAAAAAGGGTTGTAGAACATGGGGAAAATTCTCAATAAAAAATATACCATATTTAGATACATCATACAATAGAATATACATAAATCCATTTAAATTAATATGAGTCGGTTTTTATGTCTGCTGTGATGAAATAAGGTGTTATTTTTTGTTTTGTTTTTATGTATTCATGGAAAGTAATTTGAAATAATATGTTATTTTTCTTTTTTTCTTGTTGTTAACATAGTAAAAATCAGTTTTTGTGTTTAAACATATCTATTTTGAAGTAATCCATTTCGGAAATATTAATAATGAAAAATGTAGGGTTTATGTTAATGATAAAGTTTATGTGTGTTTGTGTATATGGAAACAGGTTAGTATGCAAATACATGTTTATGAAATGTAGGCAATAAAGTAGGTTATTAGTAGTACTACTACTACTAGTACTAATAATAGTAATAATAGTAGTAGTAGTAATACACAATGAGTATTGGAGTATAGCTTGTTTACTTAAAGGGGTCATATGATGCTGCTAAAAAGAACATTATTTGGTGCATTTGGTGTAATGAAATGTGTTTATTTTTTCTGTTTAAGGTTTAAAAACATTATTTTCCACATACTGTACCTTATTGTTTTCTCCTCTATGCCCCGCCTTTTTGAAACGCGTCGATTTTTTTACAAAGCTCATCGTTCCTGAAAAGCGAGGGGCTGTGATTGGCCAGCATCCACAAAACCCATTACAAACGAGGCATTTGTTGCATCCAGTGGGGACATAATTACTGATTATAATGACTTATACTGTCTTTTTACGCGTTGCGTTGCATCGTGCCGCGTAAACATAAAACCCTGTCTGCATGAGTGATCGGAGAAACAATAAGTGCTACTCTACACTGCCTAAAACTCGCGTTTGATTCATCAGTGGCAACGAAAAACACAGCGTGAGCGTGAGGGGAAGCCCCGGCTTAGCGTGCGCTGAGGCCAGGATAGAGTGAGCTGAGGCAGGCTGGACTCCGCTTTGTCCACTGTGAAAGTTGATGTATTCCCTCAGCAACCAGCACAGATCATCTCCAGGCATGACAAAGCGGAAATCGTCCTCTTTTGGACGACCAAACAAAGTAGTTTCGCTTTCACAACAAAACACACGCGTCTTCAGGACATGGCTGCAGCGGCAACAATACTACAGTGAGACTAAATGTTACGCCTTCTTTCTTTGCGTGAAAGTTTGGGCGGTGTTATGCAAATGTTCCCACATCGTGACGTAAATATGTGGGGCGTGTTAGAACGAGCCGTTTTAGGTAGCGTGGTTGACTCTTAACTTTTATAAAAAAAAATCTCTTTGGATTTGAGACTTTAGTCTTGCAACTTACAGATCTTCTTTATGCACCAAGAGCTTGTAACACTCCAAAGAGAAAGGAACAATTGAAATCGCATCATATGACCCCTTTAAGTATTTAATTATTGTTCTGTTTTTGACATTAAGGTAGGCCTAAATGTTTGACCTCTTTTGCAACTTGTCAAGTCAGGTGTTGATGTCTGTCTGTCATGCTAATTGGTCTGTCTGGTCTTGTCTGAGTTGTAATGTTCATGGGGTATATAAGCGGTGAGAAAGCAGAGTTTGGCACACCTGCAAATTGGAAGAGGCATCATGGCATCTGAGGCCAAGAAACTTAAATTAGAGGACACAAATAGTGTCACTGTTTCACAACGTTTCCGTTGAGAAAATAGCGACATTGAAAAAAAACAAGCATTTCAATGCCGTGATTCAAATTAGTCAGGACGATTTTTGTAACGTTGTTGCGTTCAGTGTGGAGAAGCGCAACTTGTTTTTGCGAGTGCAAAACTGCAGGACTGCAGTTAAGTTGAGCAGCATTTCTAAAGAACCTAGTAAGTATTTTATTGTCGGATTTTGTATGTGTTTATTTGGTTACAAGTTTTTAATGATCTTTGCTGTTTTATGTTATTTTCTTAGGTCGTTCTGGTCAAGGTGTCGATGTATTGTGCGGAAGATAGACAGATGTGGCTGTGGTCACTGATGTGACCTTTTCGTATCGGGAGCCTCCTTCCAGAGTCCAAGAGGACAGTGGCGGAAATAAAAAAAAATGTCAGCAAGGCAACATGTAAGTTGTTGTTTTTATATTGTTTGAAGGTGTAGTGAATAGGCTTATATGATTTATGTTATGTTTTTACTTATTGTAATTGTTCTTAATATTTGGTCAGATTGGTGAGGTCACTGGGCGCATTGTGAACTTGAGGGCTGGGACGGACAATGGGGAGTTCCAGGGCAGACAACTAGAAACACAGAGCGTGATTTTCGAGGATGCTAGCGGAAAAATATGGCTGCAATTGTGGGAATCTCAAGTTGGCCTGGTTTTATTTGGAAAGACTTATAAATTCTCCAATTTGAGCACACGAGAGTTTCATGGTGAGCTTTTTGTAACCACAACACGTCAAACGAGCATTGAGTAGGTTAGACCTTTGCCAAGTCTTGGTGCAATTGTACCCTGTGAAGTCAGAGAAGATCCTGTTATTTCTGTGAACGCTTAGATAACCAGAGCGGAGGTGGTTGTGTCCCGTACGTGCGGGAACTGCAGGTGTGCTCAAATGGAGTTTGACGCAAAGAAGAAGTATCATAGATGCATGAAGTGCAACATGTTACAGAAGACGGGAATGTATACGCCCAATGCCATCACTAATGTGACTGTAGTTGGCGATTCTGGAGAGCTTAAAGTGTGTATTAATAATTCTGTGCTGCAGAGGTATTTGCGGAATTGTGACCTCACTCATCTGCTGCAGGATGGGCAAGATATGGAAGAGCATTTGTTGGAATGTGGTTTTCTGAAACTCCACATTCAGAACGACAATGTGGTTGCTATGGTCAAGATACCGGAGGAAACTGCGACTACGTCTGAGGAATGCTCGTCTGAATCTTCTGTGTCTGGAACAGCTGAAGTGCAGTCTGTATGTGCTATAGGTGAAGCGTGGCCGGTGTCTGCAACAGGTGATTTGGAGTTGGTGTGTGCAGCAGATGAAGTGGAGTCTGTGTGTGCAGCAGATGAAGTGGAGTCTGTGTGTGCAGGAGGTGCAGCAGATGAAGCGGGACCGGCGTGTGCAACAGGTGAATTGGAGTTTGTGTGTGCAACAGGTGCAGCAGAGGCAGTGTCTGCTACAGGTGAATCCGAGTCTATGTACGTAGGTGAAGTTATGTAAAGTAAAGTAACATTTACATAACTTAAGTAGCCTAAAGTTTATTGATCTTGAAGGAGCAGTTGTTCGTGTAAGCTTGATTGTTTAATTTATGCCAAAATGTTAATTTATGTTTAAATGTAAATTGCGTTTACATGTAGCATTAATTTTCATACTAAAATTATTATTATTATTTTTTTGGTAGGACAGGTTGTTTGTTTTGTAAAGCATTTTGTGTATTTAAACTATATTTTTGCCGTATCTGTTTCATGTTTGTTCGTAGTCTATTTATGTAAAATTAGTTGTTTTGATTCTATATGCCGTTTGTTCTGACTGGCATTTTAATAAAGACTTGTTTTTATAGATCTTTTTTGTGTGATTGACTTTTGTGGACACATTTATATATTTTTGATGGTTGTATTATAGTTTGTGTTTTTTAGTGAGTGAACATAGGATACTTTTACATTAAATTATGCATTTAGCAGACGCTTTTATTTTAATCCAAAGTGACTTACGTGCATTCAGGCTATACATCTTTAAAACCAGTAGGTGTGATCCCTTGGGATCAAACCCAAACCTTTTGCGCTCTAACCACAAATGCTCTACCAACGAGCCCAGAAACCTTGTAGATTAATAAATCTGTAATAATTTAAAATAAGGAAGTGTTTTGTATGTTCTGTAAGTTTTTAATATATAATGTGTATTGTAATCAAGAGCTTTGGGTAGATTTTATAAGCGTATTGGTATTGGCTATAATGGTGGAACGGTGTTTTTAGGTCTATAGAGAAAAATAATCTGTCGGCCTATAGTTATAATCGTATATATATAAATGGTATAATACAAATTTTTATAATACGAGGAATTTTTAAAAATAAGAAATATATTTAAAGTTACTATAAAAAGTTTTTTTTTTTATTTTTATAATTTTTTGTGTCCAGGATGTAACGTGTTGTTGTCGTATGTTTCCGTGCAACTTCTGTTGTTTTCAGTGTGGGATGGTCTGCTGTTGGGTTTGGAGTGATCTGTGAGTGAAATTCATTATTTAGTTTTATTTTGTAAGTTTTTCTTTTCAATAATGTTCAGCTAATAACTTTACCATAAAGATTATTACAACATAGTATTTTAGTGTGAAATGCGGAAAAAGAGAGCTGTTGAGATAAAATGATATGACGATACAGGTTGTATGACAGTACAACGTTTTTTAAGGATTATAAAAATAATAGTCAATATGTACGTTAATGCTGAATTATTGCAAAGACTATTGAATACCCTTAACAGGACTTTGATTATTGGCTTCAGGCGTGTTAATATGGTGGTGGGTGTTTACGAAGAATGGCATGGATATGGTTGTGTACATCGTCTTTGTTTGATGTTTTAAAAACTGTCATTTTTTGTGTTTGTAATATGTTATGGCTTGAATGCGAAAATGTACTTTTGTTCAGTATTTTGTGAGTAATTCGTTCTATTTATAATATATTCTTAAAATGTTCTGTAACAGTTAGAAAGAGTGATTTCTAAATTTGAAAGCTGTAACTGCAAGGGAAAGAGGTGATTACTGGAAGGGGAAATAGATGGTATGTAGGCTATGTGTGATGTGTGTCCTTTATAAGCATTAATGTCTTGTGTATAAGGTGTTGAAAGTGAATTGATAAAATATTTCTAATTTGTAAAAGTATTTGATATAATAATGATGTTGTGAGTCATGCATTAAAGAATAAGTTGACACTGTAGAAATGTAAAAATGTTTGTATTTACCAATAATGTTTTTGATTGGCATAATTTGTCATTTTCGTATGTAGATTTTTTTATACCACATGATTACCATTATGGGTAGTTACTAAGTAATGTAAAGTTAGTGGCGTTATTATTCAGTAGTTTTTATATAAGTATTGCAATATGGTGTACTTTTTTGTATTGTAGAGTGTTTTAATTTTTAATTTTTCTTTTTGCTGAAAGCAGATACAAGAATATGGTTACATTGAGTTTCTGGTTGAGTTCTGACAGTTGTAGGTATATGATTTTTGAAGCATAATTGACAGGTAAGATAAGATTGTAATGACAAGAAGTTATATTGGTAAGAAGAAATCAAAATACAGTATACTGCCCACATTTAAACTAATGTAACAAACATTTTATAATCAAAAGTTAAAAATGTAACATTTAAAAGCAAACAAAATGCACATTTAATTTCCATTATAGGCTAAAAAGTAAACTGAAACAAATTGAGACTTTAACATTCACGTTGATAATACAAATGATGTGTTAAAGGGGTCATATGATGTTGCTAAAAATATCATTATTTTGTGTATTTGGTGTAATGAAATGTTAATGCGGTTTAAGGTAAAAAAAAAACATTATTTTCCACATACTGTACATTATTGTTTCTCCTCTATGCCCCGCCTTTTCTGAAACACGTCGATTTTTACAAGGCTCATCGGTCTGAAAAACGAGGTGTACGCTGATTGGCCAGCTATCCAGTGCATTGTGATTGGCCGAAAATCCCCTCAAGCGTGTGACGGAAATGTTTCGCTTTCACAATAAAACACCGAAGCGTGACACAACGGCAGGCTTGAGTGAGCAGAGGTGGCGGATTCGATGAAGGAGCGTCCGGCGGGTTTGCGGCAACCACAAGTGACGACCCCAGGCTGGACTCCGCTACGTCCACGGTGAAAGCCGATCGCCGGGTGCTGCCCACAGCGCGACAGCATTGATGTATCTTCCTCAGCGACCAGCCCGGATCAACTCGTTTGCATGACGAGCCGGGATTGCGTCCCTCTTTGGGGAAGACCAAACAAGTAGTATTTCACTTTTCAGAACGAAACACGCAGCGCTTCACAGACATGGTGCAGCACCAACAATACTAACAGCGAGAATAAAGTTACGACTTCTTTCTTTGCGTGAACATTTGGGCGGCGTATGCAAATCTTCCCACATAGTGGACGTAGCATTAGAACGAGGCGTTTTAGGGGGGCGTGGCTGACTCTTAACTTTTATAAGAATATCTCTTTGGATTTGAGACTTTGTCTTTGCAACTTTACAGATCTTCTGTAGGCACCTCAAGAGCTTGTAACACTTCCAAATAGAAAGGAAAACTTAAAATCGCATCATATAACCCCTTTAAAATTTATTGACTTAATAAACTTTTTGCAGTCAGGCAAAATGTAATTTGGCCCATTTATCGTTTTAACAGTTTTAGTTTTCTGTTGCATCAAGCCTGTATTTTTTGATCAAAATAGACAAAAAACAGTATCGTGCAAAATGTTTACACATATAAAATTAATGATATATTTTTATATACTTTAAAGTATACATTGATTTCGGTGAGCAAAGTTGAATTCCCTCAGCCATTACTCCAGTCTGTCACATGATCCTTCAGAAATCACTCGAAAATTTCAAATTTGTAAGTCTTGTATATGTGTAATTTGTGAATATGTGTTCTTGGTAGTTTTCTTAAATAGTTTTTAATATAGTGGGGGCTATGAACTACAAACTTTTAAAACCTAAACCTTTTTAAACGGTAGTATACTATGGGAGAAAGTACAGTTTAAAGTCAGTTACTTAATAACATGTAATCAAACAGACAGTGTGCATTTTTAACAATTATGTTGCAATCAAACTTATAGCAACATTTGATAGTTAGGATTTTGTTGATGTATGTTATATGGATATATTAATATGGTAGGTATATTTTGTTGTTGTTTATGTTTAGGTAAGGAATGTATTTATACAAGTTTTTTGTTTATGTTTATGAAGAAGTTTATGATAAAATAGTATAATTAAATTGTTTTATCTTATTTTTTGCTTGATGTGTGTTCAACTTGTAAGAAAAACAATAGGATTTTACTCATTTGTAATTATTTTGTTTTCAAGAAAAAAAAATGTTTGATTTGACTTGAGGTTAAAGTATTGAAGTTATAAATTTAAATGATTATATATAGGATTTGTGTAAATGTACAAATTGTTTAATTCTGTGTCACCCACAATAATTGTCTACATATCAATCCACTATAGATGCATGTTGTTGTAATTATAAACAGTTGTTTTCGTGTAGGTCAACAAATTAGTTCATTTTCCTTCTGTTTGCACCGGTATATGCTTTGTTGTTGTTTTTGTCGTTAGTTGTGCAATCATAGTAAATGTTTGCTAATGTTCAGGGGTGCACATAATACGTTTTTCAGCATGCTTCTCATAAGAGAACCTGGAGATTTGATTTGGTCCTCACACTGCACATAGTGTAACCCATTAAATACAACTATAAAAAAATAAATTAATAATAGTGATAATAATATTATTGCACTTTATTTAGTTATTTTTTTAATGGAGGTTTTTAAATAAATTATAAAGACGATTAATATTTTGTTAATAAAGAATAACAATTTGGTCCCTCTGTAAATTCTCTTTGCCACCTTGAAGAATTCTCAGTTACTTTAAAGTGTAGATAGACGGCCGGGAAGTAAGAAAACACACAGTCAAATGTATTCTCAAGTACTTCAATTTATTCACAGAAATACAGATTTTATATAGGCATGTCGAGGGGAGTTTTCATCCTCTTAACCAATGAGGATATGAGTAACATACACGTAGGATCTTTGGCCAAAAACATGTGTTTATATAAAATGGCCACATGTACAGAAAAACATGGACTTATTAGGAATAGACTTTTGCGAAGAATGCTGAACTGTCTTCATGGTTTCATCACGAACCTCATTCCTAGCTATCATGTCCTTATTTGGGACATTTGAACCAAGAGAAGCTAATGTATACATTTAAGCATGCATACTTCGCATATAAGTAAGACATATTTAAAACATAATATCAAGAGAGAGAGATGGATACAGGAGGGGGATTCAGAGAGAATGCGTTGTATACAGAAGAGTGAGAGAGAGGGAGAAAAAAAAGGAGGGGTGAGACATATCTGGAACATTCTCTTAACAAGACAGAGAGTGTTTTCTAACATTATTTCACATTAAAGTGAGTATTAAATACAAATACAATTATTTTATAGTAAATTTAAAAATAAAATGCTAATATTTACTACTACTTTTTTATATGACTTCTCATAATTTTCAAACTTAAAGTCCAGCCCGGGGTCATCACATGTGGTTGCCGCAAGCCCTCCGGACGCTCCTTCGGCGAATCCGCCTTCTGCTCACTCTAGCCCTCCGGCCGCTCCTCACTTTATCCCCCGGCCTCTGCTCACTCTAGCCCGCCGTGTGTGACGCTATGTTTTTTGTTGTGAAAGTGAAACTACTTTGTTTTGTCTTCCAAAAGAGGACGACAACTAGAAATCAGTTGTTAAGGGTTGTATTTACAAACACTTGTTCAAGAACACTGTCAAAACCCAATTATTCAGATGTGTTGCATGCACATTTTATGGATGATGTTTCCTGATCCTGGGAAGTACTACAATGCAAAACCTCTTTTCTGTCGGCTTTCTGTGAATGTGCATGTGTGATTCGGACAGGAACGCATTGTTATGCAGATTTAAGGCGCACTAGACCGGCAAAACATCTTGCCGTAAAGAACGAATGAATATACACAAAAGCAGACTTTTTTTGACTCAGAAAATGATAAAGCTGTTCTCTCTCGTGCGCAGCAGTAGAAGTGGTTTCAGGCTCACAATGCTGCATTTAAAACGGCATGAGAGGAAATATATGCGCTGCAAGTTTCCCGCTGACATGTTGCAAGCTTTATTTAACATCACGACTGACAAATGTATGTCAAACTCCAATGTCATATACGCAATTATTATATTTTGACACACTACATTGTCAATAAACCTGATTTATTATGAAGTCAGTAAACGCGCTACTTGCAGTTTGTCAGTATGTACTGAGCGGTGCTGTAAACGGAGGAAACGGGTTATTTTAATAAGCTGATATTTGTGAGTTATCAGCTTACTGGTGTGCATGTAAACGTGCTCATTATCAGAGAGATCAGGGAAAGACCAAATGCATTCACACGCAACTCAGGTGTTAATTAGCATGAACAATGACAGCAATTAAAGTAATGAGGCAGAAGCACCAAGAGCATCACTGACGAATGATTTTTACATTTGCATTTACACACCTAAAGCAAAAGAGATTCATTTTAAAATGTAAATGTCATTTATCCTTGCACTGACTTTCTACAGCTACAATTTAACTTTCACCAAAATAATTGTCTTTTGCAGAAATGATAGTGAAACAACAGATCATCTTTTCTTTTCCTGTCCAATCATTAATACATTTATCAAGGAGGATATTAAGTTTAAAGAATTTTTAGTGGGTTCATATAATTATTGATGTGCCTTCCTTTGTTAGAAAGTGAACTTTTATTATTTGGAAATATTCTGGAGAAAACAAAGTGATTATACAGTAATCCCAACCCCCTGTATATATGCAAATTAGAGCATTTTAATTACTTAACTCCTGATTTGCATATCAATGTGGTGATTCATTTTACTGTATTCCGCTGTCGTTTCTCCATTAAGTTAGCCTGTATGCCTATGATATATTGCCTCAGCTAAACTTTAGCTGACTTATTACATGGTAGCTCATGAGTCATGGATGTTAGCAAGACAAGTTAACTATATTTTCCTTTTTTCTATTCGATAATTAGCTGTAAATTCGAGGCACAGGAAGCTTAGTCTTTTGTTCATCACCACTCACCTCCACACCAAGACAAACACAACTGGAAAGGGAGGGAAGGTTTCACTTCTGCAGCTCTCTGCCTGTCAGTGATGTGCCGATCAATGTGTGCTACACTGCTGTGCTGCGCGAAGACGTGGAGGGGAGAAAGGCATCGGAACTCGACAGTCTCAACATTTCCCGACCTGACCTGATATTTTGATTTTTTATTTGTTTGACAGGGAAAGCTATGCACAAACAGAAGCACACACATGCACACATATATTCATTTATTTAAAAAATAATAAATAAAAAACTCCCCAGAAAAAAAGTGCACTTTCTCTCGAGGAAGAAAAAGGGCAGGTGCTCAAGCCCCCTTTAATGTCTATGTGTGCATGTGCCTGCTAGACACAAACATTGCGGGAGTGGGCGATAATGGTCAGAAATTCAGCAGGAGTGGGATTAAGAAGGCTATAGTACAAAAACACCCACTATGAATGGCGACTGTAGAAAGCAAAAGCCAAATCCCAGACATTTTGGGCGATTTAGAAATCCCGGCGAGACACATTTTTTTAAGTTTGAAAAGAGGACATGTCCGGGAAAAAGAGGATGTATGGTCACCCTATCTTAAGCCAATGATATACAGGGCAACTTTTTGAGTAATTTTGCTGGGCAACATTGCCGTCAATGGGCAACCAGGTGAGAAACAGGGCCCACGACCCATCTAAAATATCCAGATAGAAATTTGTCACCCATTCTCAATGGAAAAGTGCCCCCATCAAACTTTGGCTCAAAAAGTTGCCCCGTGTATCCTCACCTTTACTCACAAATCCGTAACCAGCTCAACCTATTGTACACCCCAGTTGTTTCCAGATAACATTTGGTAACCTCTGCACATTCGTTAGTGAATTCTTTAATTCCACAATGTAAAATTTTCTTTGGTTTCACAACACACATACAAACAGGGCAACCAATACAACCGTACCAAGACAATAATAAAAAGCTAAAATGAAAATAAAAATGACTCAACAAAACTCGAAGAGATTTCACCCCATCGCTTCTCTTTGGCCTTACGGTTGTTGGTACATTTTCATTCCTTATACAGTCGTGTTCTGCATAACTTCCATGTTACTTTTGTTTTCCTTGTACTTACACCTTAACCCTATGATTTTCAGTTAGGTAGGATATTCAAATCTAGTCTAAACATCGAAGTTCTCTCACCCGCCCACAGGGTGCAGTACTTCAGAATTACGTAGAAGACTCCCTTGTGGTTATTCTTGTTTGATGCTCAGTTTGTAGTTATAAGTAATGTCTCACAGGAGGCAATCATAACAATAAAATCCCTTATTTTATTGGTTACAATACAAAGCAGTTAATGCAAAAATAAAACAAAATCAGCTACGAGCTCTATAATCAAACTCTAAACAGCAACATTGGAGATGCTGTTAAGCGCCCCTCGTTAGGGTATCAGGTGTCCTTCACTCTTAATGCAGGCAGAATCTGAAGAGAGGTTTACTCCTCAGACCTTTTATACTACGTTTTGGGAAAATCCAATTCAATATCAGTCTCTGTGACTCATGTCCAATTGCCGAATGTCCTTCTGCCTTCTACACTGTCATCTTCTTTTAGCACTCTTCTCCTGTTTTACCTCCGCTTGTGATTTTAAACCTTCTCTTCACCCCCGTGTGCCCTTTCAGTAACCGTTGTGGTTAGTTGCAAACATTAAGTTCATGAATTTACTTTTCACACCCTTTTGCTCATTTTATCCTGTTCTACAGTATAAACAAAGGTAGTCATGCACATTTATCTAAGCTCTACATCAATATTATTTAAAGCATTTCAGATACTTTCTAATCATTTAGCATTTTCATATTCAAGAATATATGGCATTAACTTAAAAGCAAGCAAAATAAAATAACATTGAAACAGGTAAATGGGGGGGGGGATTCATAACAGGATGGACATTAAGGAATCCATAACAGGATGGACATTAAGGATTTCTAAATCCTGCATTTAAAGCTTGCAAAATATATGTACCCACATGATAATGTTCTCTTTTCAGTTTGTCAATGGATCTGGTTTGTTATTTAATATGACAATCAATTTTATATAGTTATACAGACTATTACATGCAAACAGCAAAGCTTAAATCTCAACTTGATCAGGATTTCCTTGTACTAATTTATTTGATATTCAGTTGGTAGATTCTCTCAATAGTATGATGCTGCTGCTTCTTTAGTGAATCCAGCTTGAACAACCTCTTGAATACTTTTGATTTGCTCAGGAGGAGCAGCAGGCAGAATGGCAAGCAACTCTCTATCAATCTTTTCTAATCTTGCAGTGCTTTTCCTGTCAAACTCCTCTTTATTCTTCAGAACAAGCCTTAAGATGCCTTTTTGTGCCTCATCACAGCCAATCTGGAGCTGATGTCGCTCATGCTCAAATTCTGGCTTACTTTTATCCATGACCATCAGTTTACCCAGTGAACTGACACGGTCCATCAGGTACATGTTGGAAACATCTGTGTATGTTCCAGAGATCATATGGACCAGACTAACAATGTTACAGGCTTGGAAAGCTTGAGTGTAAAGGAGATCTTTTGAGAAGAGCTTTGCATTGTAGGAGAGGGCTTGTGTTTTCTCAGATGTTGAGACAAAGTTTGTAAGAGTTGTACTCAGGCTGGTTTTCACAATGTTGGAAACCATCTGGAAGAAGCGAACCATCTTTTCCCACTGCTCCTTCACTCTTCCCATGGCATCCATTCCTTTGACCAGCATTTCTATGGTAGTTTTGAAGTCAATCTCTTTCAGTTCACAATTTCTCATAGTGATCAGGATTTCAGTTAATTCCTTCTGGTTCTGCTCTAGGTTCTCCACATAATTTTCATATGTCTCCCTTGTCCTATTTAACTGAGCTCGGGTCTGCTCTATGGCAAATCGGGCATTCTCAGTGGCCCCCTGCATAGAACTCTTGTTTTCTTCTTGAAAAATCATTGGTGGTTTCGGAGACATGGCTGGAGCTTTTGTGATGTCTTTGCTTTTGGTGTCAAACATTCTGGCTGACGTGATCAATTTCAAGACATTCTCTATTATTTCATTACTTTTGTCTTTGTCACAATTGCCATCTTGTGCATAGTTTGCCAATTGTTTGCATATACTAATACCCTTTATGCATAAAGACTGAGCTTCTGATTTCACTGAGCAGTCTGTGAGTTGCTCTAAACAATTACTCAACCTTTTGAACTGTTGTTTTATGAATTTAATGTTTGTTGCTTTTTTCTTCTTCTGATCATAAAGATTTGTCCATTTAATTTCATCGTCCTTGTTAGTCACACACATTTCCTCCTTAACAGTCTCCGCTAATTTAAGAATTTCAGAAGACTTGCTATATATGTTTATTTCATCAACCAAATCTCCTCTTTTCCCCATTAACTCTTGAGCAGTAGCAAAAATCTGTGTTGTTGCAGAACACACAGCTGTCACTGGGTTAGATAAAACAGACATCATTCCACTAAATAAGCCTGTAACACTCTGCAGCATTCCTTCAGCAATCTCCATTTCAATCATTTCCCATCCAACAGGAAGAGAATCCAGAGCATTCTGGTAGTTTTCATGAGCTTTTTCCATTTCCTTTTCCATGGTACTCATTGCCTTCTCAGTCCTTCTTTTGGTTTCTTTAGCTGACTGCTCTCTCAATTTTGTCTCCACTAGGTTCCTCTTGGTTGCTTCTATCTCCTCCCCATAAAATTGATTTTGATTTAAGCATGCCTCCAGCAACTCTTGGATAATATCGATGACATTGTTGAAACGCTCCTCGGTTGCATTGGACAACTTGAGACATTCATCTGCAATGACTCTGATATTGTCCAACTGATCAGGAAGATGTGCCTTGACAACTTCATCATCACCCTGGAACAGAATCTTTACAGCTGTCTTCATGTAATCTGGAACTTGGGCAGTATGGAGGCGAATCTGATCCATGCTCTTATGGGCTTCGTTAAATGCCCACCAACCAGAGTTACACACTTGCATGAGGCAAGCCCGAAAGGATTCTGGGTATTTGATGAATTTGTAACCATCTTTGGGGGTATTTTTATTAATAGAGAAATCTGTTGTGGAAGAAATGAAAACCAGCTCTCCCAGAATGGCTATAGATAGAGGTGCTGGAGTCAGATACTTTTCCCAGTTGGCATAGGGCTGCATTATAAGTTTAGTTTGATTTCTCATGTCCTCAGCAGTCGTAAGGCTCTGAGTAGTCTTTACAATTATTGAATCCATTTTTCCTGAACCTGCTTAAAAGAGAAAGATTGCTTTTTAAAATAATGGCTATGAATGACAGTTAAATTTTTTGTCACAATCCTCTAGATTATTCAGAGTACAGTCTATTCACATCATTTACAATGCATCATAGGTTATGTATGATATAATTCTATATGTTCACTTAAAAAATGGCATGTACATACTATTTATGTTTGTTTTTTTATGACTTGCGTTGAATCAAATGTTGTGAATAATATCTGAGCTCGCTGGTTTGTTTATAGGCTTGGAGCCCCTTATTGAAGAATTTTGATGTACATATGGCCTCTAAAGTCAATACAATAACTTGTCAATAATTACTGTAGTTCAACAGCACCATTGATTTAATCTATTCAAAATGTGAGACCCTATAAAGAATTTGTACCACACTACCCTAAATTTAAATGCACAATACAATATTATTTCCATAACAGAGCAACGTCTCCATTGTACACAATGTAATGGTGAATTTCACCTAGACTTAAATAAAAAAAGTGTGCCATCTGAAATAAATTACATTAACCCCAGAATGCATAAAGGGGGTCAAATTAATTCAACAGGCTGTGATTTGTTTTTATATGTCATCAACAAAAGCAGTTACTTTTTTGATATTTGATATTCCATAAAGCGTCAAAATCTGTACTGGAGAACAGTGAGTAAGAGGACAGTGGAGGAGCTGGAAAAGAGAACCACCACAGTGTGAGCCAGATGAGAGCCAGGACGAGGATCCATGGTGGTGTAGGGTCTCTGTTCGAACAGACCACCAAATGAACTGCAGGATAACTGCAGGATAACAAAGAAGAATCTTAAAGCCATTTGCGGGTCATAAAACTGATTGAGGACCATCAGATGACCCATCAGATTACGCCCCAATTGTCTCGAGCAGTTTCCTGTCGACAGCTGGCTTTCGTCCCTCAAGGAATCTAAAACGGTGATAACTTTTAACTCAATCAACCAAAAAGAGAACTCTCTCTGTTTGGAACCATTTAAGCAACAGATGGTCAAATGTTATCTTGTGATCCCTATGCATAACTTAATTTGGAATAAGCAGGAAAAGGCAGATTTACAGAGGCTACGTTTAAATGCAATCAAATGATCCGTTTGTAATCGGATTGACGGCTCAATCGGACTGAAAAGGCTTCATGTAAACACCTTAACCGATCCGATTGAGCTCAACCGGAATGAAATTTCGATCGGATTGAAGGGGGTGGTTTATTTTTTTTCGAATATGATTGAGAGTGCATGTAAACACTCGATCGGATTGAACCCCGAAACTGAAAGGACAGCGCATGTGCAATGATGCAGAAATAGCATAATGACGTATGACACGCAGAACGAGCAGTTCTTCCTTTTGAATAAAGTGTTGTATAAATGCGTGTCCTGCCATTATAAAACTCTCCTTTCACTCGCCAACTGTGAAGTGGAGCAGGACAACCTACCACAGTCCTTGTTTTGGTCTATCCACAGGCAACCCGTTTTGGGTGCGGGGAGGAGCATTTTTACTGCATGATAAATATGAGCAGCACGGTTAATGCATTATGTTAATCTAACTCAGTTAGCTGGATTTGATTGTTGATGATTTGGCGTGATCTTGGATCATTTGGTTCTTCGAAGCTCATCCCAGAGTTGCAGTCATAGCAACAGGTCCGTAATCTGAAACCGGATCGGGAGCAGGCTTATTTAATGTAAACAGGATTAGATCGCATCGTCTTAAGCAGAATGATCTTTAAATCTGTCCTATACTACCGCTACTTTATTACAGAGTACCTATAATCAGGAATAATAATTAAAAAATAATAATAATTTTAAAAATTAATTAAAGATAATATAATAATGTTGTGTAGTCTTTAATACTATAGACACAGCCAGTTTTACTCACTGAAAGATTTATTCGTCATAAAATTATTACTTCATAATTGTATTCGAGTCTTACACACATGCTATACAGATAATGTAGAGTCATGCATTAATTTGAGTGATGACAGATATTATGGGAGTGGCTTGATGGAGCGCAGGAAATGTAGATAACATGATCTTGCCCCTTAAGAAACTTTAAATAATGTTGTCACATAACAAATCTGCTTAAAAGATAAAATTACATTAATTGCTAATTACTACATTGAAATAAAAACGTAAAGACTGTACAAATATTAGAAATCGTGAATATAAATAATTGGGAATCATGTAAAAATATATAAAATAAAATAAAAACAGTGCACATTTCATTTATCTATTATAACATCTATGTAGTTTTGTTCGCTTGGCTGTTTCCTTATAAAAGTCCAAAAATGTGTCAAGTTTTTCATCAGGTGTCTTTTTTAATTATATGATGTCATTACGTTGCTGTCTTGCCATCAGCCAATCGCTGCATTGCTGATCGTGGTTTCAAGTATCAATACATAGTCCCTTTTAAACCAACCCATGAACGCACAATTATCTCACATAACTCAAACTGAAATGTATGAGTGTGTGTGCGCGTGTATGTTCTTTTAGTAGTGTACCACACCTACCCACTACCAGTAGACTTAGAGCAGGCCGACAAAGGAGACTTGAAGCTGGATGGAACCAGTCGAGGAGATATGGACTCCTCAGTTCCTCCCTATCCTTTACCCATAAGGTTGATAATGCAAGAGGGTATAGACAGTGTGCCAGGGAAGGGTACGTGGGCAGAATTCAGCTCAACATCAAACACCACTAATATTTGTTGGAAAAGAGTATCTTCCAACCCACTCCAGAAAACGGTCTTCAGGGTGTCATTGCTCCAGGAAACCAGATGGGAGAGCTTGAGGAACTCCTCCACATAGTCTTCTAGAGGGTGGCCATCTTGTGTGTGAGAAGTTGAGCAGCACCGCACACACACAACTTGAATGTCGCTGATACTTGTAATAAGAGTGAATCTTTATCTTACAGGGATCCTAGGAAGCAGTCTTGGATGCTGGATTAAGGAGATAGGATCGCAGGAGAAGAGAATAATGAAGATCAACGTGGAGGTAAGTATTCAGATAAGTTGGTAGTCTGAAGGGTTGGAAGATTTCAAGTTGTACACCAGACAAAGACTGAGGCTGAGGTGTGTACTTATGTAGGGACTATGATTAGTGATGATGGGGAACAGGTGCGAGTGATGGCAAAGTGAGCACAGGTGAGGGACAGGAGGGATTCTGGGAAGTGTAGTTTCTGACTGGATGACTGTGATAGGGGAGACTGGTGAAACCATGACAACATCCAATGCAAACTACTTTCCACGTGCCATTGGAGAGGAGTTGTAAATGACTGGTGAAACCATGACAACATCCAATGCAAACTACTTTCCACGTGCCATTGGAGAGGAGTTGTAAATGACAAGGCAAATGGGGCGCCTTGCTCTGCTCACGTGACGGTGCCAATGTGGCAAATGTAGTAAATTCAGATTGCATTCATACTTACTTATTGCACCCAAAAATTTTGTTACTATGTGTTAAAATGTTATTAAGTGAAATGTTTAGTAATTCTGAATGGATAGAGCTGTATGCAGTCAAGTCAAAGCAGTTGGTATAGGGTTAGTGTTAGTCTTTTGGCACCTCCATGGTCCTGTTTGGTATATGTCCTTGACTTGCAGTACCTGTCAGTCAGTCACTACAAGTCACATCGTGACCGACGAATTGGGATCTCACTTAGAGAGACCAATCTACTTCAAGTGTAAACTAAACAAGCCAATGGACATTGGCATGCAATAATTGCATCCAGCTGCCGCTGAACACAGTGTGAGCATAAAAAGGTAGCATGTGCAACGCATACCAGCTTTTTGCTTCAGGCGAAGGATGTGATAGAGCCGGTGCCTCCAGCCGATATGAAGACAGGGTTTTACAGCCCCTACTTCATTGTACCCAAGAAAGGCAGCGGCAGTCACGCCACTGGGGCTGCTTCATATGAGACCGCTGCAGCACTGACTCCATGGCCGAGTCCCGAGGTGGGCGTGGAAGCGCGGCACTCACCGGGTCCAAGTAACACCGGACTGCCGCCAAACCTGCACCCCGTGGTCAGACCTTGCATTCCTCCAGGCAGGAATGCCCCTGGAGCAGGTCTCCAGGCATGCTGAGGTTTACACAGATGCCTCCACCACTGGCTGGGGGGCCACGTACAACGGGCTTGCAGTGTCGGGGGTTTGGACGGGGCCCCAACTGCACTGGCACATCAACTGCCTAGAGTTGCTGGCAGTGCGCCTTGCCTTGATCGTCTCAAAGTGCGCTTACGAGGCAAGCACGTGCTGGTCCGCACGGACAACACTGCAACCATTGCGTACATCAACCACCAGGGTGGTCTTTGCTCCCGTCGCATGTCGCAACTCGCCCGCCGTCTCCTCCTCTGGAGTCAGAAGCATCCGAGATCGCTTTGTGCCATTTACATTCCAGGCCTGCACAACCGTGCAGCCGACGAGCTGTCTCGAGCTGCGCTTCCGGGAGAATGGCGACTCCATCCCCAAACGGTCCAGCTGATTTGGAGTAGTTTCGGAGCTGCTCAGGTAGACATGTTTGCCTCTCCAGAAACCTCTCACAGCCAGTTGTTCTTCACCCTGACCGAGGAAACACTCGGCACGGATGCACTGGCACACAGCTGACCACGGGGCCTGCACAAGTATGCGTTTCCCCAAATGAGCCTTCTCGCACAGACACTGTGCAAAAACCGGGAGGACGAGGAGCGAGTCTTGCTAGTGGCGCCGTATTGGCCCACTCGGACCCGGTTCTGGGAACTAATGCTCCTCATGACAGCCCCTCCCTTGCAGATTCCTCTGAGGAAGGATCTACTGACTCAGGAAAGGGCACCCTCTGGCACCCACATCCAGACTTGTGGAATCTCCACTTATGGTCCCTGGACTGGACGCGGAGGTTCTAGGTGACCTACCCTAGGAGGTAGTTAACACCATCACTTCGGTGAGTGCACTGTCTATGATACAAGCTTACGCCTTGAAGTGGAACCTGTTAATCGAGTCGTGTTTTTCTCATCGAGAAGACCCCCGAAGATGCCCGATATGAGTTTTGCTGTCCTTTTTGCAGCAAGGGTTGGAGCGAAGGTGGTCTCCCTCCACCCTTAAAGTCTATGTCACCGCGATTGCTGCTAATCATGACCCTGTGGAAGGGAAGTCGGCTTAGGGGGGCAAGAAGATTAAATCCTCTACACCCTCTTGGGACCTGTCTCTAGCACTCAAAGCACTACAGCAGGGCCCATTCAAGCCTTTGCATTCAGTTGAGCTAAAGTTTATTTAATTGAAAACTCTGCTCCTGCTTGCACTGACCTCCATCAAGAGAGTAGGGGACCTGCACGCATTTTCGGTAAACGATTCGTGCCTAGAGTTCGGGCCGGCTGACTTCCAGGTAACCCTGAGGCCCCGGCCTGGCTACGTTCTCAAGGTTCCCGCTACTCCCTTCAGGGTTCAGGTGGTGAGCCTGCAAGCGCTGCCATCTGAGGAGGCAGACCCAGCCCTAGCTTTGCTTTGTCCCGTCTGAGCCTTGAGATGGTATGTAGACAGGACACAAAGCTTTAAGACCTCAGACCAACTCTTTGTCTGTTACGGAGGCCGGCAGAGGGGAATGGCCATCTCTAAGCAGAGGATTGCCCACTGGATTGTGGATGCCATCACCATGGCTTATCAGGCACAGGGTGTGCCCAGCCCATTCAGGTTGCGAGCTCACTCAACAAGAGGTGTTGCATCCTCCTGGGAGCTGGCTCGTGGCGCCTCGCTGACAGATATTTGTAGAGCTGTGGGCTGAGCGACCCCCAACACATTCACTAGATTCTATAGCCTTCGTGTGGAGCCGGTATCCTCCTGTGTTCTCACCTCAAACGGGTAGTGGCACTGAGAGGCCCCGGTTTAGTGTCGGCTTGCTAAAAACCGCCCAGAGAGTCCGTACGGTAGAACCCTTTCGAGCTCCTCCATCCCTCGGAAGAACGTCCGGCGCCAGGCCCTTACTCGATGAATCCGTGAGAACCGGTAGAAGGCTGGGTTCCATATGTAAGACCTTAGTGGATCCCATATGTGTAAAGTCCATGGTGTAGCCTCAGAGCTTGTGTTTCCCTGGCAGACTTCTGCCATTTCCAAGAGGGTTACAATCACCTCTAATCTTCCATATGCACCTAAACGGTTGTTCATATGTGTAAGTGCTTCCGAAACCTCCTTCGGGAAGGATGGGGCTTCCGCAACGTTCCTGTTCCAAGTGGAACGGGTACGTTTTCCCAGTGTTATCCAATCTCAATGAGTGGGTAGTGCTACGACAACAGTAACTGGTCTTCTAGTTGCGAGCCCCGGCCTACACCAAAAAGGGGCACAGGAGGCTCGCACAGGACACTGGAAGGGTCACCCATCCATGGCGCTTTGGTGGGGATCCCAATTCGTCGGTCACGACGTGGCTCGTAGTGATCGACTGAAAGGGAACATCTTGGTTATGTATGTAACCCTTGTTCCCTGAAGGAGGGAATGGAGACATCATGTCCCATCGCCATGGCTGCTGAACCACTGCTGAGCGGTCGGGTTACCGGCTCAGCTCCTCAGCAAAAACATGGTATGCGTTGCACCTGCTACCTTTTTATGCTCACGCTGTGATCAGCGGCAGTTTAATGCAATCATCGCATGCCAATGTCCATTGGCTCATTTAGTTTACACTCGAAGTAGATTGGTCTCTCTAAGCGAGATCCCAATTCGTCTGTCATGACGTGACGTCTCCGTTTATGCAATCCTTCTTCCATAGTTTCATATTTATCCATTGTTATTTCAATGCTAGAAAAACAAGTAAAATTCCCCAAATAACGTTTACATATTATGTAATGTTACGCAATATTCAGGGGGTGGGGAGATGGTGGGGATTCCTCCAGTCAATATGTCTCTGCCTCTAATGAATTATCTTTTATTGACTGTAAGTGGGAGTAAAATCTCTCACCCGGGGGATGCTACTCCAACAACAGTCCATGCAAAATACAAAAAAAATTTTTTTTCATGTTTTTATATATCACTTTTTTAGTTTACTCAGGCATGATGTTGCTAAATAACCTATATCTTCAACATACATTGTCTATGACCAAAAATGTAAGAAGATAATGTTTTCCGGCACTTCAAAAAATTTTTTTTGCGAAAGCATGAAAATATACAGTTACGATCAGGGGCGGACTGGCCATCCAAAGAAAAAGTGTCAGATCCGATTAAGTGACATTGATGGCCAACAAAAGCTTGCGCTAATTCAATCTTTTTTGCTGAAAACGATGCGAAGGAGAGTGGACTCGTTGTTGAAGCAAAAACGTAAAGATAAAGGTGAAGCTCCTTAGAGGTTACCGAAAGAAAGAAAGAGAAGTGTAGAGACAGACGCTACCCAAAATGCAAAAAATAACTGATGTTTGGCAATAATGCTGCCAGCAGCAGTGCAACTGCAGGCAGCTGTAGCCCTAATCTTGAGACACAAAATAACTTAAAATTAAAGCTTTTTTATTCACAAATTGTATGATCAATTCATTAAATACATAAAAAAAAATTAGCACCACCTCTTGCACATATTCTGTGTTTCGTAGCAGCTCAAGCCATTTCTCATCACGCTGTGTGAGATACAGACTGAACAGCAGCACAAAACACCCGACCGCTGCATGAGTCTTTGATAAACAAACTGCAGCTCTCGGCTGGATAAAGCAAGCCAAGCCATGCGCAAGTCAAGTTTTGATGGATGATGATTGTAATCAAGGTAAAGATGATTACAGTGACATACAGGAGTCGTACATTAAGCGCGCGTGTATCCGTGTTTATTACTGATGCGCTCTCGCCGCACTGATCACTAACATCATATTTCTGCATTAACACAGTTCAGTATATTCATGTAGTTGTCAAAAGTAATGTACAGCAAGTGTTTTATAACAGATGCTCTCCGAAGAAGTGTGTTTTGGAGAAGTTTGTGAGGGTCAGTAGTGTTTATGTACATATGGGCATCACACGCTCCAAACACAGACATGATCACTGAGTTTCCACACATCCAGAATGTTTTAATTTTTCAGTTGTATTTTGGTGTATTCTGAATGGAGCCGTATAGTAGGTTATATGCAGTCCTTTGGATTCTTCCTGTGGTCTTGTTTGGTATGGCAGGTTGGCTTGTGCTTATTTGTTAAACTTACTGTAAAATTGAGCTTTATGTACTTGTAAGTTAGTTTAAGTTGTACAGTATACTGCAGTAACACTAGAATACAGAAGGTTTTTGTGAATATTAGGTGGGGGGCCTTGGAATTAAAAAAAAGGTTAGAACCACTGCCTCGTCACAACGTTCACTTGCTATTTCCACCAAACACACACACACCACACACACAAACACACACACACACAAACAACAACACACAAACAGAAACAGAATACTCAAATTGTAGAAACAGTTCTGTTGTTTCAGGTTTCTAGATTCTATGTTTACATATATCATTATATGTCATATAGGCCTAATTTTTTTTGCATTCTGCTCTTTTTATGTAGGCTAGATTTAAAAGTATTTTAGTTCATATAATACATTTATTTCAATCACTATGGGTTTTGTGATGTTATTTGCCATAAATGTGATACATTGACTGCTGTAATATTGTAAGATATTAGTGGCTGTTTGTAGTTGTGGTGGGGCCTATTTGGGGGAAATCCAGGGTCGTTTTTTTACTCCCATTCTGTCCCTGGTTACAATGTTTTTTCATTTGATTTAGTCGAGATGGCTTTCCATCAAACAGTGTGATTTTCGGCAATCAAGATCTGCCAGCAGCAGCACATTTTTCTGCTTCGGCGAGCGCTTCTTGAACAGCTTACCTCGTGCATGAAATCAGCCGCATGCCAGCAAACCAATGAGAACGCGCTATAATTCTGACGAGTCATAGCGACAGAGTCGGCACCAAAGCTGCTGTGAATCTGCTCGCCAGGAAGCTTCCGTAAGTTGCACAGATTTTCAGAAATTACTGCCGTTTGGCAAAAAAATTATTTGACGTACTTATTCCTAACTCTTTAAGCTTTAAGTTACATCTCAAATGACAAGGGATCAACTTATAATCATGTTTATATTAATTAACCCACGGTATGTGGAGCTTTTGCAGTTTATATGGACGGAACGCCACTGCTGCATGTAGGTATGGAAGATATTTCCTCTAAATATATACTTTAAAGTATAAACATTAAGCATAATGATAATTTTAATCAATATAAAGCTAATAACAATCAATTGAAATTTCATAAAGCTGCATAAAAAATTAAAATTATTGCACATTTATAAATCTGCATATAGTTATGGAAAATATTTCCTCTAAATAAATATTGTAATGTATAAACAATAAATATAGTGATAATTTCAGTCAATTTATAGCTGAAAATAATAATTAAAATTGTATACAGCTGCAGACAAATCCATTGCACATTTAAAATGATATCTTATTGGTGAACGGTTATATAAATTAAAAATCCAGTAGCCTTACTCTGTTCAGATTGCAATGTCTATCATCCAGCCACAGGTTAAGGCCTCTTGAACATCATGCTGAATGGTGAAATAGACAAAGATTTAGATGCTTTTAATACCAACAATTAAAATTTCCCAATTTTACCTCAAAACCCCGCCCTTGTTTAAGTCAAATCACATGATAGGGCAAGGTAGACCACAGTAGAGAAGTGTTTAATTGCAATAAACGAACGTGATACATTAAAAGGTCTTTTAAAATGTGAGAAGTGAAAAATGAAAGCAAATCACATGGCCTATTCACACAAGAGAAACGAAAAAGGGAAGCAAATCACATGGCCTATTCAACAAATCAAAAGTGAAAAAGCGGTTCTGTTTTAATGCAAGATACAGCCCATATGATAAAACTTATTTTGAGATTTTGCTATAATATTGACTATTGACAAAGTAGGAATATATCAATAAATAATTATGATTGCATTGTGAATTAACATGTGACATTAAAGGGATAGTTCACCCAAAAATCTAAATTAGGGTATAATTTACTCACCCTTGTGTTGTTATAATGCAGTAGGCCCCTCTTTCTTTTTCATGTTTTTTTATATCTTGATTTTTCACAACTTGTGTGCTTTACCTGCGTCAGGGGTCAGCAACCTTAGTCAATTATACAAAGTGAAAGACCGCAGTAAAGACCGCAGTTTGCGGTTTGATATTCAGATTTCTTTTGGCTATAAATACGCAGTGCGCTGTCATAGACATGCAAATAATACCGAATATCATTCTCCATGATTTGTGAATTCAGGTGACGCTGTCCTTTGGGCCGAAATCAGGTTTTGTTTTGTTTTTTGTAGCGACTCTTAATTTTATAATGCCTATAGCGCCAAAAGTTGGACACTTGGAGGAATGAAATCGGTGTCATCTTCACCAGATTGATCTGTGAATATTTTACGGGTCAGCTGACCCTTCCCTGAGACATGCACATCACTATTCTGCTCTGTGAAAACTTTCACAGTTCCTCGGGTCCATCTGACCCTTCCCTTGTCTACTAACATAACTATTCTAATCTGTAAAAACTGACCCGTACTGAACTGTGAAAATTTTCACAGATCAGAATAGTGATTTACATTCCTCAAGGAAGGGTCAGCTGACCCGTAATGAACTGAGAAAGATTTCACAGATGATAAACTTCTATTTCACGGAATAAAGAAAATATTAAAGAAAGTTCTATATATATACAGTATATCAATAATATACAAAGTTCAATTTCGATTTGTTCTTCACCAAACCCTATCATATACATTCTGTAATACTTTTGCTTCTTTTTTAAAAGCTGATCTGATCGCCATACATTGCCATTATATATATATATATATACAGGGGGGCAAAAAAGTATTTAGTCAGCCACCAATGTGCAAGTTCTCCCACTTAAAAAGAGAGAGAGGCCTGTAATTTTCATCATAGGTATACCTCAACTATGATAGACAAAATTAGAAAAAAAAATCAGAAAAACAAATTGTAGGATTTTTAAAGAATTAATTGGTTAATTCCTCTGTAAAATAAGTATTTGGTCTCCTACAAACAAGCAAGATTTCTGGCTTTCACAGACCTGTAACTTCTTCTTTAATAGGCTCCTCTGTCCTCCACTCGTTACCTTTATTAATGGCATCTGTTTGAACTCGTTATAAGTATAAAAGACACCTGTCCACAACAACCTGTTCAAACAGTCACACTCCAAACTCCATGGCCAAGACCAAAGAGCTGTCACAGGACACCAGAACACAATTGTAGACCTGCACCAGGCTGGGAAGACTGTATCTGCAATAGGTTAGCAGCTTGGTGTGAAGAAATCAACTTTGGGAGCAATTATTAGAAAATGGAAGATATACAAGACCACTGATAATCTCCCTCTATCTGGGGCTCCACGCAAGATCTCACCCCGTGGCGTCAAATGATCACAAGAACTGTGAGCTAAAATCCCAGAACCACACGGGGGGACCTCGTGAATGACCTGCAGAGAGCTAGGACCAAATTAACAAAGGCTACCATCAGTAACACACACTGCGCCGCCAGGGACTCAAACCTGAATGCCAGTGTCCCCCTGCTTAAGCCAGTACATGTCCAGGCCTGTTTGAAGTTTGCTAGAGAGCATTTGGATTATCCAGAAGAGGATTGGGAGAATGTCATATGGTCAGATGATACCAAAATAGAACTTTTTGGTAAAAAATCAACTTGAGGAGAAAGAATGCTGAGTGGCATCCAAAGAACACCATACCTACTGTGAAGCATGGGGGTTGAAACATCATGCTTTGGGGCTGTTTTCTGCAAAGGGACCAGTACGACTGATCCGTGTAAACGAAAGAATGGGGCCATGTATCGTGATATTTTTGAGTGAAAACCTCCTTCCATCAACAAGGGCATTGAAGATGAAACGTGGCTTGGTCTTTCAGTATGACAATGATCCCAAACACACCGCCCGGGCAATGAAGTATTGGCTTCGTAAGAAGCATTTCAAGGTCATGGAGTGGCCTAGCCAGTCACCAGATCTCAACCCCATAGAAAATCTTTGGAGGGAGTTGAAAATCCGTGTTGCCCAACGACAGCCCCAAAACATTACTGCTCTAACATCTAGAGGAGATCTGCATGGAGGGATGGGCCAAAATACCAGCAACAGTGTGTGAAAACTTGTGAAGACTTACAGAAAACGTTTTGACCTCTGTCATTGCCAACAAAGGGTATATTACAAAGTATTGAGATGAAATTTTGTTATTGACCAAATACTTATTTTCCACCATATTTTGCAAATAAATTCTTTAAAAATCCTTCCATGTGATTTTCTGGATTTTTTTTTTCGCATTTTGTCTCTCATATAGGTATACCTATGATGAAATTACAGGCCTCTCTCATCTTTTTAAGTGGGAGAACTTGCACAATTGGTGGCTGACTGAATACTTTTTTCCCCACTGTATATATATATATTTAGATATGAACAAGCAGGTGCGTGACAAATTTTCTTTGTATCTCCTTTTGTGTTCTCAAAAAAGACGAAGTGCAACTTGTTAAAAAAAAAAACCAATTTCATATGACTAAAGAAAATATGAAATGAAAAAGCAAAGTGGAAAAACAAACCACAAACCCTTAGTCAACATCTGGGCTTGATGCCAGATTTTCAGTTACTGTTTTGTAAGGATGAGTTGTCTGTTAAGACAGAGGACACCCTGCAATAGAACAATTAAACGTTTAATTGTTTTATTGCAAGGTGTCCAATGTCTTAACAGACAACTCATTCTGAAGAGAGCTTAAAGAGATAGCACAGGACAACACCTTGCTTATTCTTCTAAGGTCACAAATCCGCCCCAGGCTTAGAGAAGATGACACTTGTTACAAGGTGGGGAATAAGGTCACAAAGCAGAAACTGTTTACAGAAGGGTGTGTTGCATCATTGTAAAAATAGTACACATCAGATTCCTGTGGCAAGAAAAAGAGAGAAAGATGGGCTCCAGAAAGGTTTGTCAGCTGAATCAAGACATTTACAAAGACCACCTCTTCAAAACTGACACGGTCAGCATGTGGAAGACTGCCAGATATGTAAGATGAAAGGCACATGTAGATCCTGGAGTCGACATCTCACATGTGAAGACATCAGAAGTACACATTTGACAGCTCTTTCTTCCAAACCTGAGACTCCTTCGTGGAATTAGCCGACGAGGACAAGTGGTACGGAATGGCACAACAAGGTAACAGGCAATGATTTATCTTCCTACAGTAACTGGACGACATCCCAGAGGACAGCTACCAGGCTGTGTATTGGCAAGAGTCTGGGTGGGCGATAACATACAGGGGTGATGCTACTATATGTTGTGGATACAGTTTGATACTGTAAGCAAAGGCGATGTATTGGGATATTTCTTATTTTAGGAATATGATATATTTTTAGGAAAGCTGTCATAAAGAACAAACCACCATATGCAAACCTTAGCAATAAATAAATAAAATGAATACAAATTATTTAACCAGAACAGTGGGATCTGCATTTTCAATAATCAGTCCCTGTAACATTCAACGTTATTGAACCACTTTTTGTGCAGTACGAGTCAAGGGGGAACAATTTAAGTGCTTGCAGGATCCTTTAGTTAAATGTATAATGTGTATTTTATAAAAAGACCATATATATTTTAGACCCTGCTTTAAAGGTTCACATTTTAAGTTTACAAATGTAACATACAACGTCATAACATTTTGATCTGAACAAAATAATTATATCTGCTTAATATCAATGAAAAATAAAGTGCTTGCAGGATTCCTAAAGAAAATAAAACAATTTTGAAGCAATAAAATAATTAAAAATTTCAACTTGGATTTCACAGGTTTTTCAGTTTGTATTTATGTTCCGCGTGGAATCGTCGAGAACGCGATGCGAGCACCACCCCAACTGCACAAACTAGAGATCACTAGAGAAAGCTGCAGCCGTGCGGCAACCCTACTGCCGATGCGCCCCATGCGAAGGCTTTTCACACAGGACACGGCAAGCGGTGGAACCGAGGCGGCGCCCCCGTGCCACAGTCCCGCCCGCGGTGGACGTTAAAAGCCCAAATGACGCCACACTTCAGCTTTGTACACCGAAACGGGAACTGGAACAATTCTTTCATCCTCCATTACTAGCAGTGAACTATATTAACGCTAACATTAGTAGCGTGCCCTAATGCTCGAATTTCATAATCACTGTCTAAGTTCAGAGATGAAGACTGCTATCTAGCGGTCGGGATATAAACTCAAAACGAAACAACTGCCATGAATCTTATATGATTTTCTTTTTTAAATATCTATATTCTGTTTTTGAGAATCGATACAGTATCGCCAAACAAAATATCGTGATACTCACGTGTATCGATATTTTCTTACACCCCTAACAGCTACGGGACGCACTATACATGCCTTCGTACCCACATGACATTTTCTCAGTAGCAAGGGCAACAAATGTAGGAGCAACAATCACCTTCAAAAAAGGGAACGGTCACATGGTTACTAAAGACGGGTTTGACATTCATGAATTGGAAATTTGTATTATTTGCCAACTATTGAAGAGAGTGTTGACATGATTTACAAAGTTGGCATGAAATTTTGGGTTATTGTAACTATGAAGATGTACAAAAGTTACAAGGTGTAGTTAGAGGCATGGAGATAAAAGGAAGTACAGTCAGACCAAATCAGTTATGTGAAGTGTGTACACAGGGAAAATTCACTCAGACGAGAAATGGAGCCAGACAGAAAGGTAAATAAACCTTTAGAACTAATCCACACTGATTTGGCCGGCCCAATGCCAACACAGAGCAAAGAAGGGTACAGGTATACACAGTCGTTTACAGATGACTACTCTGGTACTATGTTAGTGTATTTTCTAAAGTCTAAGGCAGACACAGTACAAGCCACAGAAAAGTTCTTAGCAGACACAGCACCTTATGGAGAAGTCAAGTGCATCCGTTCAGATAATGGCACTGAATTTATGAGTAGAGACTTTCGAGCACTGTTAATAAAAACTAGGATTGGACATGAACCGTCTGCACCTTATTCACCTCACCAGAATGACACAGCAGAGAGAGGTTGGAGAACACTCTACGATATGAGCAGGTGCTTACTGATAGAAAGCGAGTTGCCAGATAAGTTATGGAACTACACTATGCAAACATTAGCTTACGTGAGAAACAGGTGCTACAGTAGATATACAAAGAAAATGCCATATGAATTATTCACAGGCAGAAAGCCAGATGTTTCCAAAATGCAAAAATTTGGTTCAATATGTTTTGCTTACAAACAAGAGAAAGACAAATTAGACTCTAGATGCGAACAGGGTGATTTCATTGGCTACGACAGAAACATTCCGGCTTATCTAGTGTACTATCCTAACACAGAGGAGGTCCAAAAGCAAAGGTTGGTGAAGTTCACAACTAGGACAAACAAAGAAGGAGAAACACAAACACCTGAGACACACACAGAATACAAGGATAAAAATCCTCAGATCATTCATTAGCAGTGAGAAAAATGCTGATGAAAACATACCAAGCCGACTCCTTCAAAGTGGTGTTTCTGAGACTTTGCCTGAACAGGCTGAACCCACACAGACAGGAAAAGCTTTTTGTAACCCAAAAAGAACTAGGATGAGGCCAGCTCACCTACAAGATTTTAAGATTGAGCATATGGAGGACAAACTGCAAACATGCATAGACTTTTGTTATAGAGCTGTATGCGATATACCGCAAACCTACCAGGATGCCATAACATCAACCAAATCAAGGCAATGGAAGAATGCCATGGACAAAGAGATGCGATCACTGGAGGAAAACAAGACCTTCACTCTCACTCAGTTGCCACCAGGAAAACAACCAGTTGGGGCAGATGGGTCTACACACTTAAAAGTGACATTGATGGATCTGAAAAAATCGTTGCAAAAGGCTACAGTCAGAAACTAGGGACCGACTATGATGAGACATTCTCACCCACAGCTGATATGACAAGTGTGAGAGTGGTTATGCAGAAGGCTGCACAAGAAAATTTACTCTTGCATCAGATGGACGTTGAGACAGCCTATTTGCATGCACCAATTGATCACTAAATCTATATGAAACAGCCAGAGGGCTTAAGCAATCAGGTAGAAACTGTAATGCTGTGTTACGTATTACATGTTTGACTGAGAATGGTTTTACACAAAACCAAGCTGATAACTGTGTGTATACAAAGGAGAAGCATGATGAAAAAGTAATCCTGATAGTATGGGTTGATAACCTAATCATTGCAGCTAACAGTGAAACTGTCCTGGAAAGTGTAAAGGGAATGCTCACAGAAAGGTTCCAAATGAAAGACATGGGAAGGTTGAAATATTTCCTGGGCATAGATTTTGAACAAGCAGAAGGCCTAGTCAAAACGTCACAGTGAACCAAAGCTTGATTATTCAGAAAATGCTGAAAAAAGTAAAGAGCCAAAGGAAGTTGTCAAGGAAGCCAACAGTTCACTGTTGGGACTGTATTGGACAGGTTTGTTATGAGCAGTGCCTGGTTTTCTCCACATTATACCGCTTAGAATTAAGGCCAAAATGTTTTATCTTGGTCTCATCAGACCAGAGAAATCTTATTTCTCACCATCTTGGAGTCCTTCAGGTGTTTTTCAGCAAACTCCATGTGGGCTTTCATGTGTCTTGCACTGAGGAGAGACTTCCGTCGGGCCACTCTGCCATAAAGCCCCGACTGGTGGAGGGCTGCAGTGATGGTTGACTTACTACAACTTTTTCCCATCTCCCTACTGCATCTCTGGAGCTCAGCCACAGTGATCTTTGGTTCTTCTTTACCTCTCTTTACCTCTCTCTCTCGCACTCTCACCAATGCTCTTTCTCTCTCCTCCCCGCCAATATCTCATTGTGGGGCCGAATGCCATCTCTAGGAAGGGTTCTGGTCGTCCCAAAAGTCTTCTATTTAAGGATTATGGAGGCCACTGTGGCCTTAGGAACCTTAAGTGCAGCAGAATTTTTTTTGTAACCTTGCCAAGATCTGTGCCTTGCCACAATTCTGTCTCTGAGCTCTTCAGGCAGTTCTTTGACCTCATGATTCTCATTTGCTCTGACATGCACTTTGAGCTGTAAGGTCTTATATAGACAGATGTGTGTTTTTCCTAATCAAGTCCAATCAGTATAGTCAAACATAGCTGGACTCAAATGAAGGTGTAGAATCATATCAAGGATGATCAGAATAAATGGACAGCACCTGAGTTAAATATATGAGTGGCACAGCAAAGGGTCTGAATACTTAGGAAAATGTGATATTTCAGTTTTTCTTTTTTAAATAAATCTGCAAAAATGTCAACAATTCTGTGTGTTTTCTTTTTTTTACAATGTCTGTGTTTTTCTGTCAATATGGGGTGCTGTGTTTACATTAATGAGGAAAAAAACTTAACTTGAATGCTTTTAGCAAATGGCTGCAATATAACAAAGAGTGACAAATTTAAGGGGTCTGAATACTTACCGTACCCACTGTATATATATATATATTATATAATATATATATATATATATATATTAATATATATATATATATATATAGAATATACAGCAGTGGGAAAAAAGTATTTAGTCAGCCACCAAATTGTGCAAGTTCTCCCACTTAAAAAAAGATGAGAGAGCCTGTAATTTTCATCATAGGTATACCTCAACTATGAGAGACAAACTGAGAAAAAAAAATCCAGAAAATCACAATGTAGGATTTTTAAAGAATTAATTGGCAAATTATGGTGGAAAATTAAGTATTTGGTCAATAACAAAATTTAATCTCAATAATTTGTTATATACCCTTTGTTGGCAATGACAGAGGTCGAACGTTTTCTGTAAGTCTTCACAAGTTTTTCACACACTGTTGCTGGTATTTTGGTCCATTCCTCCATGCAGATTTCCTCTAGAGCAGTAATGTTTTGGGGTTGTTGCTGGGCAACACGGATTTTCAACCCCTCCAAAGATTTCCTATGGGGTTGAGATCTGGAGACTGGCTAGTCCACTCCAGGACCTTGAAATGCTTCTTACTAAGCCACTGCTTCGTTGCCCGGGCGGTGTGTTTGGGATCCTTGTCATGCTGAAAGACCCAGCCACATTTCATCTTTAATGCCCTTGCTGATGGAAGGAGGTTTTCACTCAAATTCTCACGATACATGGCCCCATTCATTTTTTTGTTTACACGGATCAGTCGTCCTGGCCCTTTTGCAGAACAACAGCCCCAAAGCATGATGTTTCCACCCCCATGTTTCAAAGTAGGTATGGTGTTCTTTGGAAGTAACTCAGCATTCTTTCTCCTCCAAACACGACAATTTGAGTTTTTACCAAAAAGTTATATTTTGGTTTCATCTGCCCATATACATTCTCCATCCTCTCTCCTCCATTCTTGCTCTCCAAATGCTCTCTAGCAAACTTCAGACGGGCCTTGACATGTACTGGCTTAAGCAGGGGGACACGTCTGGCACTGCAGGATTTGAGTCCCTGGCGGCGCAGTGTGTTACTGATGGTAGCCTTTGTTACTTTGGTCCCAGCTCTCTGCAGGTCGTTCACTAGGTCCCCCCGTGTGTTTCTGGGATTTTTGCTCACAGTTCTTGTTATCATTTTGACCCCACGTGGTGAGATCTTGCGTGGAGCCCCAGATCGAGGGAGATTATCAGTGGTCTTGTATGTCTTCTATTTTCTAATAATTGCTCCCACAGTTTATTTCTTCACACCAAGCTGCTTACCTGTTGCAGATTCAGTCTTCCCAGCCTGGTGGAGGTCTACAATTTTGTTTCTGGTGTCCTTTGACAGCTCTTTGGTCTTGGCCATGGTGGAGTTTGGAGTGTGACTGTTTGAGGTTGTGGACAGGTGTCTTTTATACTGATAAACAGATGCCATTAATACAGGTAAGGTGGAGGACAGAGGAGCCTCTTAAATAAGTTTGTTACAGGTCTGTGAGAGCCAGAAATTTTGCTTGTTTGTAGGTGACCAAATACTATTTTACCGAGGAATTTACCAATTAATTTCTTTAAAAATCCTACAATGTGATTTTCTGGAATTTTTTTTTGTCTCATTTTGTCTCTTCATAGTTGAGGTATACCTATGATGAAAATTACATGCCTCTCTCATCTTTTTAAGTGGGAGGACTTGCCCAATTGGTGGCTGACTAAATACTTTTTTTTTTTTTTGGCCCCACTGTATATAGATACTATAAGTTATATATATATCTATATATAAGTATATATATATGATATATATATATATATAATAAATAAAAAGAAAACAAAAAGATAGAAAAAGATGATTTAGGCACTCAGCCGAATTACCTGATGATGGGGACAGGAAATGCCCCATCTGAGGGTTGTTCTCCCTAAAAATATGATTAAAAACCAGTCTGTATATTGTAAATAACAATGTTTTATACTTGAAATAATTGTGTAAGTAGTAAAACAACACAAATGCAAATGGGGCAAAAATGTGTTTTTAAGTTTAGAAACATTTTGAGTCTCCCCATTCCTTGCCACACAGTGCTTTGGTCCAAATGCCTGCTTCCTTCCTTCCCCTCTTTCAAACCAACCCCTACACACACACACACAAGTCTGGTGAGAGAGAACAAAGTCAATAGTTGTGGAACTCCATGGCTGTCAAGGCTATTTTATTCACTTAAACATCGGGTGAAGTGATTATTTTCTCTTTAATACGTGATGCCAATGTATTTTTCAATGAGTTCGCTATGTTAGCAATAATAACGTTACCTGCTTGACGAAAAGGGTTGCCAGGTTTTTTTACAACAAAACCCTCCCAATTGCTAAAATATCCCAAACTATCCGTGTTTTGAGGGGGTCCCCTGGTAAAAATCATGTTCCGGGGCTAAAATACACGTTATTGGGGTCGCTTCACGAAAAAACACACCCCGTTGGACATGAAAACATCCCCGGCAAACAACAGTGATAAAGTAGCCCAATTCCACGGGAAAAACCACGGACTTGGCAACACTGTGACGGATACAACGGACACGAGCGCTGTCTTGGCATGATCAAACCGCAATTGCCGTTTGTCTAATTTTGCACGGTCTCCCTGCTGCACTAATAGTAGTAAGGCTTTCGTCTGTGTATGCATATCCTTACAAGTACAATTTTAGTATTTGTGTCCCCTTCAAAAATGGCTCTTGAGAAATGTTATGTTTATTGTCCCCCCGTACTGTTAGACGAAATTTACACCTCTGCATGCAACAATGCAAATAAAGTAGCCTAAGTTGTTTGTAGGCCTAAACATCTATATGGTAACACTATACAATAAGATTTCATTAATGTTGTTAACTAACATGAGCATACAATGAACAATAGCCTGTATACCTATTTATTTATCTTTGTTAATGTTAGTTAATGAAAATACAGTCTCTCATTGGTAGTTCATGTTAATTCACAGTGCATTAACTAATGTTAACAGACCATTTTTGATTAATAATGCTTAGTAATGTTGAAATTACATTAATACATGCTGTACAAGTATTGTTCATTCTTAGTTCATGTTAACCTACACACTAGTTAACTGATTTAACCTAGGGTTGTAACGATTACCGGTTTGACGATAAATCGTGATAAAAATTCCCCACAGTTAGTATTACCGCTTCATCTTTTAATTGTCATTAAAACCATATTAGATTACAACGATTTGAACAACTCGCGATAAATAAAAACTGTCTGCAAGTGCTCCAGTGTGTGACCAAATGGGCGGCATTAATTTTTGCGTCTTTTTTCTGCCGTATGACTAAATTTTGGGTGCGGGGATCGCACCTTGCCGACCAACCGCATTGTTTTAACGAAACTCATAAGCGCGCGTTTGGTATGCATGTGAGAAATATTCAAACGGCAAACGAAACTGCCACAACGAACCCGCGCACTCGTTTGAGCTGCTCAGTGCCTTTCTAGTGTAGCGCCTGGTCATACTCGAGCGCGAATGCACAGTTTAGTTTTACTAGTATTTTTGTTTTCATTTGAAAAGATGTTATCTCTTTGCTGTTTACCCTCACGCTATGCTATGGCTCGCTTTTTATTTATCTTGATTCCTCAGTGGTTTGCTAAATGTGCTGGTCATATTATTATCTTATATATACGCATGTGGTGTATGCATGCCGCGTCTTATTCGTTTCGTTTGTTTTTTGTTCCTAAATATTTTATAAGCCTAGTTTGTATTGTTCTTACTGTTTATGTTTTTTATCTTTTTAATTAAGACTAACTGAGTCCATCTTTTTGTTTTAGTCTTTAAAAAAAAGTGAAAGGTGTTTATATATCAAAAAACGAATTAGCAGCCCTGCTTTAATTTTTGACCGGGGTTTGCTGAAAACAAGCTTATTGGATTCCTACAAACACATTTAACAATGGTAATCTATTATTATTTTATGGAGCAGATAAAAAATATATAATCGTTTATTAATCAATTATCATTTTGACTTGACCTTTTTCTTTATTTAAAAGCTGAAATGTGAGGTTTACCATTTATGAAAATTTTCAAAGCTTTATTTGAACGTTTACATTAGATATTTGAACATGCTACTAGATAAACTGTTGTCAGTCATGTTGCCATTTAAAATCCGGACATCATTTGCAATGTTATTGTTTTAGTTACACAAACAAAAACTCATTTTATTTGTTGTTTATTGATTTTAAATGTAAAACTGGGTGAAATAATGTTGTGTTCATTACTTTTTTTTGACATTTCCGAGCACTTTTAATAAATTTAAACAATACCGTGATAATACTGATAACCGTGATCATTATGGTCACTATAATCGTGATAAGAAATTTTCATACCGTTACATCCCTACTAACACATCCCTAATGTTCACTCAATGAACCTGATTTGTGAAGTGTTACCAGTTAGCAAATGTGTGTGTATTAGGGATGTGCATCTCCATAACTGATGCGATACACATCTCGATGCATAGCCAACGATACGATAGACTGAAGATACATATGAAGCAGCTATCGATGTGACGTGATATGCAATGGAAAAAATATGATCGCTTTTGTTTTTCAGACAGACAGCAAATCATAAATTAACTTGTGTCTTCTGACTTCTAACGCCTCGAGGCTTGTTTCATAAAACAAGTTTACCAAATGAGTCAGGCTTATTTCAGTTAGTCTGACTCATTGTCAAATGATTTGGTTCCATAAAGCAAATTTAACATAGATCAACCTCAGCCACTGTGGCAACGTATGTTGGAAAACTAACCTGGTCCAGGGCAGGCTAACTGTCAGGGTAAGCTGAGTTCCTTTAACAACAACCAACAACCAATAGGAATGCAATGATATTACCACGGACTCTCTCACATACTATTATAGCCATGCAGCCTTTCTCTCTGGTTTTATGACAGCTGTACCTTTTATAGTTAGCAGAACAGATAGCAGAACATTGAAACATTACAATCTAAAATTGCTCTTTAAAGCATTAAAATCACTAAAATAAATGTTAAAATCACTTAAAAGTACATTTTAACTGCTATGAGAAACACACATTAACTCATCTGAGCTCAGTAATTAGGACTGTATTAGCTTACATTTTATTTACCCATTACAATAGTCCCTTTACAGTTACTGCTATCATAAAAATACACTTATATGTAGGTTTAAAATTCTACAAAAGACACATTTAATGTTCAAACAACAAATATTTTAGCAAAATGCATATTCGACTCGAGAATTATTGCGCTCCGCCTGTTCAGTGCGCATGACCACAATGACCTTACAGTCTGGACTTGGCTGGTTGAGGTTCATAAGCCAAACTAGAGCTTTCACAATGGTATATTTCAGCTCTTTGTTACAGGGTTGAGCAAGTCATGCTGATATTACACAAACAATATCTGCCCAGACAACCACACTAAAATGAAACAAAAAGTGTTTTTACTCTTTTTATCTTGTTCATGTAAGTCAAAAGGGCACATTTCTCCTATTTTTGTAAAGCATAACCCTGACCATTGGACTATTTCTTTAACTCTTTTTTCATTATTATTGTGTATAAATTGTGTATTGGGTGTTTAGGAAATTGGACGCAGTATTACTAACATTCCTTCCAAATAATCAAATCACAAGCAATTGCAATGAATACAGGAGGCAATATGGGAATGAAATTAGTCTCAAATTTACTAACAAAGCATGCACAATTTTCCATAAACTTGATAAATGTTGCAAATGTATCTTACTATCCACAACCAACTGAACTATTATGCCTGTCTATCTGCTTGACTGACAGTTTTATTCAAAATCAAGTCAAAGTCTGCTTGATTGTCAATTTTTCCACATGTACAGCACATACATACAGAATGCGGACAGGTGGGGGGGGGGGGAAGAATTAAAATTGCTTACTCTCAGACTCCTTGTTGCACTACAACACTAACAGCAGAACATAAAAATACAGATAGATACAGATTAAATATAAAATACGACTATACAAATGTACAATAAGGACATGTAAAAAAATAAAAAGTTAAATTATTGTAAGTTTTATTCTAAATTATATAACTATTATAAAAGTAAAATTATTGATCCTGAAGAGTTTTTTTATTTTTTATTTTTATATAGCTTAGATGTAGTAAACTACTTTTGCCATGTTGCTGTAGCTCGGCTTGCTACATTTCACAGGGCTGTAGCTTTAGTGTAGTGAAGCTTCATTTAATGAAGAGTAACTGTTAACTTAGCTCACTACATTTTCCAAGTAGCTTGCCCAACACTGGTGAATTTAGCACAGCTAAGCTACAGCAACATGGTAAAAGTAGTTTACTACATCTAAGCTATATAAAAATAAAAAATAAAAAATAAATTATATTGAACCAACATCATAAGTCAATTCTCTCTCAGTGATCAATACAACTGTCAGTCAAACAGATAGGCATAATAGTTCAGTTAAGTTGTTTATTCAACAACTGTTCCAAACCAATTTGGCAACAAAAATCAGTATCATGTACAGGGCAAGATTTACCTCATATTGTGACATAGGCAAAATAAATTTTTGCTGTCAGCCGGAAACCTCCTATTGTTAATTGGTATTGTGGCTTATTTATATACATATTAGGGATGGGAAGATTCCCAGATTCGCTCGGTGCATCGGCATAAAATGTTAAGGATGCGATGCATCAATTTAAAAAAGTCTGCATCGGATACAAGTTGGCATTTGTATCGTGATGCATCGTTTCTAACATGCTTGCATCGGTAAAAACAATTTATTTATATAATTACTAGTGGATGTGCTATACTTTTATTGTTTAGAAAGTGACCAATATTTTATATGTAGATTGATTTCTCCTTTCTAAACTGTTTCTCAAGCGTGTTCTGTCATCACTGGTGCTGCGTGAATATGACGTATTACAACACTACGGAGACCCAAGGAAAAGCAGGCATTAAAGTCCTTAATGTCGATCATGGATCAAATCGATCCACCTGTTACGGAAGGAGACTCACACAGAGGATTAGAGAAATAGCAATAATGTTTATTTACAGCAATGAGTGCAGGAGGTTCGGGGAGGTGAGAATAGCACTGAATATCCATCCTTAAGGGAGAGGAGGAGAGTAACACTGTAATGGGTCCTCCAGGAGATCGCGGAATAGGAGACAGAGGACTGCACACACCTCCGCTGATGGGTGCACGGAGCTTGAACGGAGTTGACGACAGGAACGTACTGGGGAATGGAACACAGGCGGTAAGTATATCAAGAAGGTAGGTCTTTCGATGTATGTCACTGATTGTATCGCGAGGGAGTCCACTCCGTAGAAACAAGACCGGACACTGGAGTGGCGTGAGATGTGTGCTTATGAAGGGTGGTTGATGATGATTGCCAAGTTGTGACAGGTGCGTGTGATCAGTATTCAGGTGATGGTGTTCGCTGTGATTGGGAGGTGGCTGAGCCTGGCCAATCTGTGACACCACCATGGTAAACAGCGAATATATCTGTGCTGTTTAATGCATTTGAGACGTTGTGAGTATATTTTTCATCTGTAAATGTTAGAAAGTCATGCAAATATATCCATTTTGCTGTCAGGAGTGGGCGATCAATGCGAGTGAACGAGCAAGTGATTATTATTTTTATATGATTATTTTACTTCCTGTTATGTAAAGCACTTTGAATTACCATTGTGTATGAAATGTGCTATATAAATAAACTTGCCTTGCCTTGCCTTGCCTATTTGAACAAAATGCTGCACATTCATGCAATTTTGCATTTCACAGGCACAAGTTGACAGACATTTGGTTGTGGATAGTAAGATACATTTGCAACATTTATCAAGTTCATGGATAATTGTACATGCATTTTTTATTAAATTTGAGACTAATTTCATCCCATATTGCCTCCTGTTTTCATTGCAATTGCTTGTGATTTGAATATTTGGAAGTAGTAGTAATTAGTAATACTGCGTCCAATTTCCTAAACACCAATACACAATTTATACACAATAATAGAAAAAGAGTTAAAGAAATAGTCCATGGTCGGTTAGGCTTTTCAAAATAGGAGAAATGTGCCCTTTTTGCTGTACATAATAAAAAAAATAAAAGTCTTCAAGCGGTCTCATTCTTAGTGTGGTTGTCTGGCAATATATTGTTTGTGTAATATCAGCATGACTTGCTCAACCCTGTAACAAAGAGCTGAAATATACCATTGTGAAAGCTCTAGTTTGGCTTATGAACCTCAACCAGCCAAGTCCAGACTGTAAGGTCATTGTGGTCATGCGCACTGAACAAGCGGAGCGCAATAATTCTCGAGTCGAATATGCTTTTTGCTAAAATATTGGTTGCTGGACATTAAATGTGCCTTTTGTAGAATTTGAAACCTTCATAATAGTGTATTTTTATGATAGCAGTAACTGTAAGTAGACTACTGTAATGGGTAAATCAAATGTAAGCTAATACAGTACTAATTACTACTGCGCGTACAGATGAGTTAAAAGGTTCCATGAACATGCGCTTTTAGATGCTTTTTATATAGGCCTAAGTTGTCCCTTGTACTGTATCTGAAGTCTCTTTCCCGGAAATTCAGCCTTGGTGCAGAATTTCAGCCACTATGATCCAGTCCCACAATGAGCTTTCCTTAGTACGTGCCATTTCTGTGTCTGTAGCTTTGAATGCTAATGAGGAGGAGAGAGGTGGGGCAACTGCCATGCTTCGCTCGTTTTCAAGCCATGATGTCTCTCGAGGGAAAAAATATATTGCGCTCGCCTCGCACGGTAGTGGCTCATTTTCTCATGGGCGGGCCAAACTATCTGGGCGGGCAAAGAAGAGAAAGGGGAGGTAACCTTTCCCCATATGACGATATAAAGGCAAGATTCCAGATTGGGCCATCTGAGCTTTCATTTTCTCAAAGGCGAAGCAGGATACCCAGGGCGCGGTTTACACCTATCGCCATTTCTAACCACTGGGGGACCGTAGGCAGGCTAGGAGAACTCATATTAATGTTAAAAAACCTCATAAAGTTTAATGTGTTTCTCATAGCAGTTAAAATGTACTTTTAAGTGATTTTAACTTTTAATTTAGGGATTTTAATGCTTTAAAGAGCAATTTTAGATTGTAATGTTTTAATGTTCTGCTATCTGTTCTGCTAACTATAAAAGGTACAGCTGTCATAAAACCAGAGAGAAAGGCTGCATGGCTATAATAGTATGTGAGAGAGTCAGTGGTAATATCATTGCATTCCTATTGGTTGTTGGTTGTTAGAGGAACTCAGCTTACCCTGACAGTTAGCCTGCCCTGGACCAGGTTAGTTTTCCAGCATAAGTTGCCACAGTGACTGATTTTGATCTTTGTTAAATTTGTTTTATGGAACCAAATAATTTGACAGTGAGTCAGAGTATAATTGAAATAAGCCTGGCCTATTTGGTAATCTTGTTTTATGAAACAGGCCTCGAGGCTTAGAAGTCAGAAGACACATAAGTTAATTTATGATTTGCTGTCTGTCTGAAAAACAAAAGCAATCATATTTTTTCCATTGCATGTCGGATTGCAACTGCAATCCGTAACAGAGGGAAAATGAATCGTATCACTCACTTCGCATCGATAGCTGCTTCATATGTATCTTCAGTCTATCGTATCGTTGGCTATGCATCGAGATGTGTATCGCATCGGCATCAATTATGGAGATGCACATCCCTAATACAGATACATTTATATAAATGTTAACACTTCACAATAAGGTTCATTAGTTAACATCAGTTAACTAGTGTAGTTAACATAAACTAAGAATACAATAACTTTCAAGCATTTATTCAATGTCAGTTTCAACCTTTACTAATGCATTATTAAAATCAAAATTGTGCTTGTTAACATTAGTTAATGCACCGCGAATTAGCACGAACGACTGTATTTTCATTAATTAACATTAACAAAGATGAATAAATACGGTAATACATGTATTGTTCATTGTATGCTCATGTTAGTTAATAACATTAATGAAATATTATTGTATAGTGTTACCATATAGATGTATAGGCCTACAAATAACTTAGGCTGTTTATTTGCATCATTGCATGCAGAGGTGTAATTTCTTCTAACAGTCCTGGGGTACAATAAAGAAACAAGTGGTAACACTTTATTTCTATAGTCCACTTTAGACATTCTATTAACATTAAGTAACTTTGCAACTACATCAACTAGCAGTTAGTAGAGTATTAGACTGTCTGCTTAATATCTTCTAACACTTTCTTTGTCAACTTATTCTACTAACCCTAAACCTACCCTGTCTACTCTTAGAGTTAGTAGACATGTAGTTGCAAATTAATGAGAATTAGTTGACATTTAGTTACAAAGTTATTTATAGTTCATAGAATGTCTAAAGTGGACTATCAAAATAAAGTGTAACCCATAAAATTTCTTGAGCGATTTTTGAAGGGGACACAAATAATACAGCTAAAAATTTTACTTGTAATTTCATAAATGTATATGCTAATATATGGAGTTGTTCCAATTTCTAATAGGTTTCATATAAGGCTGTGCATATATGT
>JADLZN010011194.1:0-34938 GCA_018155175.1 Sinocyclocheilus anophthalmus | reverse complement strand
TTTTTTTTTTTTTTGTGGTTTTTTTTTGTTTTTGTTTTTTTTTTTTTGTTGCTCCTTTTTCGAGCAACGCATAATCTCTCAGAAACAGGGCGTTTGACGGGGTGTTAGAGGCTGCAGGAGTGGGGGCCCCGCGAGCGGCACGCACTGACTGCGTGAGGAGGAAATGCTCTTTTGAGACTGGTATGCATTTGATTGACTGAACTCCAAACACACAAACGTTTGGAAAACATGAATTTGTGGCACTTTGGGGAGCCGGTCGCGAACGCAACTCTCTCCGCTATTCCCGACCGTCAGGACAACAAGGGATTAGCCTGGCGGCGGGCGGAGAGTCCACGTCGTGTGGCCTCCATCACACACGGGTTACGCCGTGGCGTTTCCTCCCGGTACCCCACGCCTTCCTGCGGAAATCCAGCTCCTGGCGAGGAGCAGTAACGTCAGCCGCCACCGCTGTGGCCGCTGGCCTGGGGTTATCCCTCCACTGGGAAGAGCCAGGTGCCGACGAGGATCTGGATCTCGCCGTCTGCTGCTGGAAAGCGCTTTTGAGCCTCCGCGAAACGCTCAACTCCACGGCGTTACCAAAAAGGCCGAAGGGAGTCACAGGAGCATTCAGCAGCACTTTACGGTCAACATCCTTGAGGTTAGCTAGGTTCAACCAAAGGTGCCTCTGAAGGACGACCATACAACCCATGGCCGTACCCACAGACTGGGCGCTCATTTCGTCCGCCAGCAGCGCGAAGGGTACCGTCGCCGCGCTCAGTCTTGTGGCCTCTGCCGTGAGGGCTCCTCCCCTAGGTTCGCCGACGTAGATTGACAGGAGCGGATTTACGGGCTGGAAAATATGCCAGCACTGCCATGGCCCGGGCTGCGCGGAGTGCCGCCTCGCATACGAACCATATGCTTCTTGGCAAGGTGGGCGGTGGTTGGTTGGTTTCTGCACGGCTTTCATTTTTTGAGGGTGGAGGCTGATGTCTGAGCCTAGGGTCTTGGGTGCTGCAGGACACAGGTGTGCAGCGATGGTCTCTTCGACTGGGGGAGAGCGCACATACCCGTGGGCCTCCGCCCCATCCACGTGGGTAAAAATGGCCTGTGTGGCAGAGTGGCCATGTTTTCAGCAGCTGTTTTTCCTTTCTCTTTTTTACTCATGTACGTCGGGGAAAAAGGGGACCGACGTCCTCGAGTCAGCTTTCCGGGTGGATCTGAAATACCAGGAGTCAAGCTTACTCCTGGCAGGCTCCTCTGGAGGACTCCAGGTAAGCTCCAACTCTGTCCGGCTGATCGGACTCCGATCCCGCCCAATCCTCCCTCTCCGAGGCCGAGATGGACATCGAGTCATCCCCCTCCTCCTGGCTAAAGGATACAAACTCTGCGATGTTGGAAGGAGGGCGGAAGCAGTCCTCGGGGAGTGAGACCGGGGAACGGGGTGACCGTTGGAGTTGGTGGAGCGACAAGACGACACTCCCGTCACCGGGAGGGCCCACCAGAGACACGCTGGCGGCAGTGGGCCTCATCCCGAATAGGCCGCGAGCCACATCGCGGCGGGTCCGGAGCAATGCCTGCAGTTGGACTCGTCCAGCGCCGCCTCGGCGTGGGCCAGGCCCAGGCAGGCGACGCAGTAGTCATGCTGATCCGGCGGCTCTATCGGTCCCGCGCAGATCTTGCAGATTGTTGCATAGTGAAATTCAAACAGGTGAAGTGAAGATTCGAGTATGTCAGCCGTGACACGCATTTGATACTGACTCTAGAGCTCGTCGTTTTGCATGCGATTGCATACTTCGCGTCAATGGCCAGTCATCTGAACTGGCGGATGCCAATAGGATTCAGGAAAAGGTTGGAGGAAGGAGAGTTACCATAACGGAGAAAAGAAATATATCAGTGATGTCTCGTGAAAGCTCAAGAGGGAACACGTATATATACAGAATGAAACAAAGTAAGGAAAAGAGAGATTGAAGTAAAAGGATGGCAGTATTTCACATCACTTAACCACAACCTAATGAGAATCATCAAAGAATCAAAAATCACCTTAAAAGGGGCTGAAACTTAAACACGCATTTAAATAGTTGTAAAACCAACAAAACCAAACGTGTACTTGCATGGCTTCGTTGTGATTCCAAAGAGTTCTGATGTCGGTTAGACAACGGAGGTCTGTGATGACGTTTTAGTTAGGAGTGAGCTGGAATGTTACTTCTGGTTCGCTGAAGAAGGAAAGTCCACAGAGACCTAAAGTTACTTGAAGATATTAAAAACTGCCGGAAAATAACAAACTCAAGAGGAAAATCTTGAGAGTATTGGAAAAAGTGTTGGTTATCAAAGAAGAGAGTTTTGGCTAATGCCTTTTTATGGTTTCTATCCACACCCACCTTTTGGGTGGAATGGCCAATAAGAGGCATGAATTTTGAGCGGGAGAAAAGAAGAAAAACTTGGCTTTGTCTCTCTTTATGGCCCATTTGCATGTTTATGGCTGGTCTGGAATATTGGTGCAGTTTTAACCCAAAATATAGTACAAATCGTTTGATGCATTTCACAATCACATACTGTACATCATTGTTTGAGGAATAAAGAGCAGATAATATTGATACCAAGAAACAAACATTTAGAGATCTTAAACCAGAGATACATTCATACACCTGAATATAAGCATTTAGAGTTTAACTAATACAAATAATGAGTGGTAACTCGGCTAATCTAATAGGGAAACGTACAAATAACACATGCAATATACCAGATATATTTTTAACTGATTAATTATAGTCTAAATAAAGAAATGTCTTTATGTGTGTGTGTGTGTGGGTGTGTGTTATGTGAGCATGTTGTAGTTTGCTGGTCAGCCAGGCCCATTGGTGCCTGGCCCCGGGGGTCATTTACGTTTCTTTGGAATGTGTTTGAAATTCAATGGAGAAACGAGAGTGGTGAAACTGTTTAGCATCTCATTGATAGTGGGGGGGAACCATTGGCGATTTAGCACCCATATAAATGTAGAATCTGTGGCCAGGACTGTAATTTATATGCAAATGTCAAAAGCTAAAAGGGTCTCTTAAGCCATAAAACCCAAAGATCATGCATGATTCTACGCAGACACTACAAAGGTAGTAATTTTACCCTAGGAACATTTTGACTGTAGCTTGACCACAAAGCCATTCTGGAAAACAACAGTTAAAAAGCCCATAGACTGTTGGATGGATGGCTATATAGACATACAGAAATTATACACTTTGTCTTTAAAGGGGTCCTATTATGCTTTTTCACTTTTTGTATTTTAGTCAGTGTGTAGTGTGTATGTTTGGGCATAAAAAAGATCAACAAAGTTACAAATCTCAAAGTCCACTCCAAAAGGGAGATGTTTAGTTTTTTAAAAATCCCTTTTCAAAAAATACAAGGAACGGCTCGTTTGGACTAAAGCGTTGTTTTCTGGGTTTTGTGATGTCACAAAGCGGCCCATTATAATATCATTAAAATAATTCCCGACTACGGAAATTCGAATGGTTGGGGGTTGGGGAGGGGTGAGGTCGTGGTTAGAAGAATGCTTGGTTGAGTGCATCAGACAAGACGACAACGTAGAAGTAGTGTTGCTGTAGTGCCAAGTTTTCGCAAGTTATTACAGTTGCACCTGAATAAGTATGTACAGTGGGGAAAAAAAGTATTTAGTCAGCCACCAATTGTGCAAGTTCTCCCACTTAAAAAGATGAGAGAGGCCTGTAATTTTCATCATTTGGTATACCTCAACTATGAGAGACAAATGAGAAAAAAAATCCAGAAAATCACATTGTAGGATTTTAAAGAATTTATTTGCAAATTATGGTGGGAAAATAAGTATTTGGTCAATAACAAAGTTTCATCTCAATACTTTGTTATATACCCTTTGTTGCCAATGACAGAGGTCAAACGTTTTCTGTAAGTCTTCAACAAGGTTTTCACACACTGTTGCTGGTATTTTGGCCCATTCCTCCATGCAGATCTACTCTAGAGCAGTAATGTTTTGGGGCTGTCGATGGGCAACACGGATTTTCAACTCCCTACAAAGATTTTCTATGGGGTTGAGATCAGGAGACTGGCTAGGCCACTCCAGGACCTTGAAATGCTTCTACCGAAGCCACTCCTTCGTTGCCCGGGTGGTGTGTTTGGGATCATTGTAATGCTGAAAGACCCAGCCACGTTTCATCTTAAATGCCCTTGCTGATGGAAGGAGGTTTTCACTCAAATCTCACGATACATGGCCCCATTCATTCTTTCGTTTACACAGATCAGTCATCATGGTCCCTTTGCAGAAAAACAGCCCCAAAGCATGATGTTTCCACCCCCATGCTTCACAGTAGGTATGGTGTATGGTGTTCTTTGGATGCAACTCAGCTTTCTTTCTCCTCCAAACACGACAAGTTGTGTTTTTACCAAAAAGTTATATTTTGGTTTCTTCTGACCATATGACATTCTCCCAATCTTTTTCTGGATCATCCAAATGCTCTCTAGAAAACTTCAGACAGACCTGGACATGTACTGGCTTAAGCAGGAAGACACGTCTGGCACTGCAGGATTTGAATCCCTGGCAGCGCAGTGTGTTACTGATGGTAGCCTTTGTTACTTTGGTCCCAGCTCTCTGCAGGTCATTCACTAGGTCCCCCCGTGTGGTTCTGGTATTTTTGCTCACAGTTCTTGTGATCAGTTTGACCCCACGGGGTGAGATCTTGCGGGGAGCCCCAGATCGAGGGAGATTATCAGTGGTCTTGTATGTTTCCATTTTCTAATAATTGCTCCCACAGTTGATTTCTTCACACCAAGCTGCTTACCTATTGCAGATTCAGTCTTCCCAGCCTGGTCTACAATTTTGTTTCTGGTGTCCTTGACAGCTCTTTGGTCTTGGCCATGGTGGAGTTTGGAGTGTGACTGTTTGAGGGTGTGGACAGATGTCTTTTATACTGATAACAAGTTCAAACAGATGCCATTAATACAGGTAACGAGTGGAGGACAGAGGAGCCTCTTAAAAGAAGAAGTTACAGGTCTGTGAGAAACAGAAATCTTGCTTGTTTGTACGTGACCAAATACTTATTTTACCGAGGAAATTAACAATTAATTCTTTAAAAATCCTACAAAGTGATTTTCTGGATTTTTTTTTCTCATTTTGTCTCTCATAGTTGAGGTATACCTATGATGAAAATTACAGGCCTCTCTCATCTTTTTAAGTGGGAGAACTTGCACAATTGGTGGCTGAATAAATACTTTTTTCCCCACTGTATATACATTCTGAAAACCGATTTATAATAAATTGCTGACAGTACAATACTGGACTGATGTAATCTGCAGAATTTACACTTCAATTATGAGACTACAGTGTTTCGGAGTGCGGGTGTTTTTATATCACTGTATTCCTGAAGGAAACCGACTGTCTTCAGAAAATTGGATGTCATTTTCATTTCATCTTGCATGTAATGTCTAATAAAGCAGTGTTTGTGAGCGGATCGCTGCTTTGTGTACAGCCGGTACCAGGGAAACCTCGATCTTTACCACTTCAACAGCGAAGAATTTGCATATGTATGCCGCCACAAATAGAGTGCAAGTCTGTGGGAAACACTGGGCTATGGTATAAATAAATTCAACTGTAACAGTTTCACTGCAATTCATGTTAAAATGTTAGAATTAAATAACAACCTAAGACATATGGGGGTAGACAATTCATAATACTTTTTTTTTCAACTACGTCAAATTGCGCAACTTCCTTTACTCAGTAGAAAAGATGCGGAATCATTAGTGCATGCATTTATTACTACTCGCCTTGACTATTGTAATGCTCTTTTCTCTGGCTTACCAGCTCACTCCATCGTTCGTCTGCAGTACATTCAAAATTCTGCTGCCAGATTATTAACTTCCACAAAAAAATCTGCTCACATCACCCCTATTCTATTTAATCTTCACTGGTTGCCTGTATATATTTGTGTGCAATACAAAATTCTTCTGCTCACTTTTAAGGCACTCAATGGTCTTGCTTCCTCCTATCTTTCCGACCTACTTTCTTATACCTTCACTCCGGTCTTCTAATTCTGAACTTCTTTGTGTATCTAGGTTCTGCCTATCTTCAATGGGTGGCAGGTCCTTCTCGGTTACTGCACCCAAACTTTGGAATTCACTTCCCCTGGCTCTCAGAACAGTCACCTCTTTCAGTGAATTCAAATCAAAGCTTAAAACTTATTTGTTTAATCAACACTATCACTAATTTACATTGTGTATTTGTCTGTTTTGTTTTTCTATTTCTGTCTTTTCTACATAATCTGTGTTATATGCAACTGCATTATTTGTAACTGAATTGGGCAAATGTCCAATGAAATTGTTTCTTTGTAATCAATATTGCTGCTTTGGTGTACCTTGTAGAGCGTTGGGAAAGGCGCTATAACAGTAAACATAATACATATTACCTTTGCACTTATCTGTACATAGTAAATGCAGTTATTTTTAAGCGGTTGTTGACATCCTACACTCTTAAAAACGTGATTAGCCACAAAAAAACAACAAAAAAAAAAAAAACAACAAACATCAACAATACGTTACCACTCTAATATGTCTTGCAATATCCATGCGTGCGTATTCTCAGGGTCTGAATCCAGCTCAAGTTGATATGGCAATATTGATGCCATCCTTAACTATACTGGACCAGACAGAACTTGCTGCTTTGGCAAGGGCCGTGGCAGTACGGGCAAGAAGTACGTACTGAAACACCATCTAAGGCAAGCTGTTCGCCAATCACAACGCACTGGGACAGCTAACCAATCAAACCAACACATTTCATTTTTCGGAATGCGGGCCTTCATCAAACCCGGAACTAATCAAGCTGTTTGTGCTAGGCTGGGGAGAAAGGTATTGTAATAATGTAAATTATGTGAAAAATAATGTTTTTTTTTTCGAACCACCAAGCATGAGAGCTTGTTGTAGTACACCCCAAAACAAAATCAAGACTTTTGTAAAAGAGCATAATAGGACCCCTTTAATTTACATTAAAAGATGGAACAAGAAATATGCTCTCTGAGACGTCACTATAGCGTAAGAAGCATCCGTCATTATTGACCTTAAACATCTGAGCTGTTTTCCACTCTGGAAATCCAAGCTGAGTCAAAGCTATTCACAGTTTGTCTTCATGTTTATCTCCTTAAGCTCCGTCTTAGAGGCCCAGTGAAAATGCAAGTGTTTCTTGAGAAATTAGCCAAACAGTCAGATACACATCGGCTTTTCTCTGTCTCTCGCTCTCAGCGGTCGGAATCAATTAACTCATCCACAACCCGCTCAAAAGCTGCTCAACGCCGTATCTCAATCTGGGATTAATGCGCTGTCCATTTATTTGTTTCCTAATGAGTGGTCGCCATTAACAAGAGATCGAGGTTTACTCGCTCTCTGAGGTTTACTCGCTCTCTAAGGCTTACTGAGATGTTTATCCTTCGAAAGCACCTCAGAGGATCGGCTAGGTCAAAGCAAAGACAATTATCAGTCAGAGGAGTGAGGGATTGGAGGGGGAAAAGGAGAAGAAAAAAGGGGGAGAAAAAGGCTTTTATTATGTACATGCGAATGACTTGATCGGTCCATTGAATACATTCAGTCAAGTTTTGATAACGTGGGGCAGTGCGAGTCTACCACTCTGGTTAATGCACACAGGATTGATGTCTTACTTCTCGACCCCGCTCTGTTTCAACATTTTCTGCTCAGATAGGATGCGTCACGTCATTGGGAATTAATGAAGCTCCTGTTTAATTGGACTCATGATGATTGGCATCTTTTCGTATGCAAAAACGTGATGGAAAAAGCTCTTAATGAAATCCTCTTTAATTAACTTCAGCTTGATGCGAAGAGACAAGTGAATAATTAAACAAACAGCGAATCCACATAAAAGAAACGGATAACTTAATTCGGCACTAATGGAGCAGGTTAAACATCATCTCTGAATTCAGAGTGTTCCGGTGCATCTGTCAAAAGCTTCTCACAGTAGCAACAGACTCTATCACCTCCGGATTCTTTATGCCTTTATAATGAACAGAGAGAGAGACGCAGGGCCAGATGGAGGGGAGAAAAGATTAGGATTTTATAATTCGCCTGCCTCTGGCCCCCACGCTGCTCATCTGCAAACGTTTGATAAGCGTGGCGAAGATTTCAGTAGAGAAGAAGAGAGATGGGGAACGGGAGAGAGGAAAAGAAGGAAAGAAAATCGCATTTCCTCGACAATTATTTCCAAGCGAGTCCCCTATCTTTGCTTTCATGGTAAAAATACAAAAAACAATGGTATATATTTGCAACAGGGGCCAGAGTAGACTTCTGTCTATCTCTTCTAAAACAAAGCTACATTTAGAAGATAAGAGAAAGTGCTTCCTAATGGAAATCCTATCATGTGCTCCACTACAGATAAAAGAGCTCCATATGTGAATGATTTCCAAAGCTATAGAAAGGCATTCTGCTGGGTAAATAGGGGTCTAATGGAGGCATCTAAAGATAATGAAACAGTCAACCTGCAGGTGTAAGGTTATCGGACACACTGAGGCAGAACTGGATGATATTTCTGATGTCTTCAGGATTAAACTTGCTGAAGTTTTAGATGCTCTAGATCAGGGGTGTTCCTGGAGGGCCACAGCCCTGCACAGTTTAGATTCAACCCTAATTAAACACACCTGATCCAGCTAATCAAGTCATTTAGGCTTATTTGAAAACTACATGATATGTGTGTTGGGGCAGGGTTGGAACTAAACTCTGCAGGGGTGCTGCCCTCCAGGAGCGGAGTTTGACACCCCTGCTCTTGAGTCTTCTATGGGTACGTAAGGCTGTAGGGCTCACTTTGGTTCGCAATATTGTACAAGATTGTTTTGGGTTGTGTATGTATATGCATGAGAGGTTTGTGGAAGTCTTTGAAAAGTTTGAGGGAGCTATGAACTCGAGAATTCTACTCTGTTAGTTTATACTATAAATCTTAAGATGTGCATTCTTTGAAATCATCTTTCTCTCCCTCCCCCCCCTTGACCCTTCCCGTCCCTTTTCCTCCTTTAATATTTGTGCTGTTTTCTCTCAGAACAATCCAGCAAACCCCTCATTTGTTCAGCTATTGCTGAGGTGATTTAATGCAGTATTTTGAATGTGAAAATGTATGTGAGGGATTTGTGCGAAATTGCTATGTATATCTGGTCATTGTTCTGATCTTAAATTAAACAACAATATATGAATAGTCTGCTTAAGCAAAAGACACACAAACAATGAATCCTTTTTATTTCCTCTCATTTTTATATATCATAGACATGTCAACAGGGATGCTTGCATTTTCCAAAGTCTATGTTCCAATGCCATAAAAGTCTTTAACTGACACTCTTGGTTTCTTGAACTGTCCTTTTGCACTCTTCTTTGTAGGACACCCACTCTTATGGAGAGTAGCAATATTGCTGAAACTACCATTTGAAGATAGTTTCTCTTACTGTGGACTGACGAACTTTACAGCTTTTAGAGATATATTTTATAACCCTTTCCAACTTTATGCTTGATCTTAGGCATTCTGAGATCTAATTTGCCTAAGGACATGGTTCATACCTGGCAATGCTTCCTGTGAATAGCAACCTTTGCGAGAGTGTTTTCTTTATACAAGCTGAGCTCTATCTCATTGTTTGGACTCCAGGTTAACTGACTTCTGACTCCAATTAGCTCTTAGAGAAGTCATTAGCCTAGAGATTCACCCTTTTTCCACCTTGCACTGTGAAAGTTTTTACACTGAGTGTTCAGTAAAAGCATTAAAATGAATCATTATTTGAGTAGACTGTTTGTTTGCTCGTTGTTGTGTATAGATCACATCAATTGACTAATCTATGCAGAAGTCCATGGTAAATCCAAAGCTTCACATATGTTTGTCACTGTTAAATCTCTGGCAATATATGTACATGCAGTGTGTGAGAGGGTACACAGGTCAGAAGGTGTAGCTTCTTTGCATGGTATATTTATGTTTTATTAATTAGCGAATATTTAAATTGTGTAAAAGTCATAAAGGTTAGTATTAATTTAAAACTTTGGAGCACATTTCTTGAGCCTTCACTGAGAAATCTAATCCTGTCCTTGGTTGAATATCTCTGATTACCCCCCCGCTTCTCCTCATTTACTTTGACCTTACTTGAATAGTCTGTAATTAAAGCTAAATTTCTCATTGTGGTGCCTGGAGCACCTTCATTATGCATTTAGATGTTTTTTTGCCAGCTTTCTAAGTAAAATAACAGTTGGTGGTTCAAGTGCTGCTGGCATACAATCAATAAAATAAAATAAACAGCTCATGTCGAATACAGGTAGTAGCAGCAACGAGTATGAAATAAATAATTTTTTTATATTGTGTCTTTATATTATTTACCTAAGCAGTCATGAGTAAAATAATTTAATGTATAATTTATTTCATACATTTTTTTTCCCCATTCTTGCCATGAAATGCTGTTATAAAACAACCAATATTTATGTATATAGGTTGTTTTTATATATTGATTGTTATTGGTATTGTCCCGGTTGCACTACTGAGTGGAGTGCGGAGCAAGGAAGGAGGGCACTACCTTTTTAGGAGACGAGGAGTACATCAAATCCAGAGACGTTTAAATTATAAACAAGAAAAACACTCACATAGCACCCGGTAGACATAAACCATACCGGACGCTGAATAAATACAGGGAACATATTTAAACACATGACAAGACGTGTAGGGGATGCGAGACACACCGGGATCATGCGAAAATAACGGGGACCACCGGGAATTAATTCCAACTAATCAGGACAGGAAACAGGAAACTAACAATTGGGCATAAACACTGGACACAGGGAGCACAGGGGAAAAAACAACAAAACAAGCCTGAAGGGTTTATATCACAATTATCGTTCTCGTAATTATTACACAATGTTGAATCACAATACAGTCTTTTTCATGACAAATAATCACCAGTCTGGGTTCAAATGCATTATCCTCAATCACCATTTCAAAACACTTAATGATCTTTTAAATGAAGCTCTCAGTTAAATACTGAGTGGAAAACATTTGTCTTGTTTTGTTTCTTTTCTAATTGGACAAAGACTACTTGAAGGGGTGTGCATAAGACTGAAATGACACCTTCATAATCATGACATGACACATGTCATGAATATGAAGGAGGTTTTATGCATGTTTATGACAACTGTCATTAAGTGTCATTCGCTCAGTTATGTCATTTTTAATGCAAATATGACATTATTTGACCTAACCATAACCCTACCCCCAACCCCTAACCATAGGCCATAACAAAGACATCTCAAACAATGACATCTTTGCATTAAAAATTACATAACTGAGTGAATGACACTTATTGACAGTTGTCATAAACATGCATAAAAACCTTCATATTCATGACATGTGTCATGTCATGTGTTATGTAGGTGTCATGTCATGATTATGAAGGTGTCATGTCAGTCTTATGCACACCCCTTCAAGTAAAGTGTAACCGAAATGTGTGTTTAATGTGTAGACGTCTGACTTGTGTATCCCTCTATTACTATTATTTTCATTGGAGTTTCAATCAATCACTGGCAGTGCCCTGAAACACACACGCACACACACACATTCCCACCTTCAATCACCCGTTCTGTGCCTGACCTGTGTCTCAGACTTGTAATTACAGCTCTCACCTGTCTGTAATCACAGGTAAAGCCCGTTGAATGTTTAGGGCGGTTGATGCTTGTTGTGAAACCAATGGGAGCAAAGCACTTACACTGCAGTTTAGACAATTTACTGCCTCTCAATGCACAGCAATCACAGTTGAGATATAGAGAACCAGTGAGATAAGGGTCATTGGCCAAGGAGAATTCACCTCCACCAACATTTCAGTTTTTCTGCATAAGTATTGTTTTTGTACTTTTCTTTTTTACTTACCCGCCGCCTCTTCTTCCATTTCTCCCTGTTTAAGATTCCTGCCTTTCCTTTTTGACCACAGAATGTTTATCATTGCAAGGCACCAATCAATGCATCTTTCTTTGTGGCATTGTGATTGTCGTCATCAGTTCAACCGAATAACAACAGAGACAGTCAGACATATCTCTAATGGTAAATCTAACTCTTCGGCTGTCATTCTTAAGTCTGTCTTTGAGGGATGCTTTTGCTTCACATTTCTCATACTAGCAGTGATCAGACTTATGGAGCCAGTGCATCACTTCAATATTCCTGAGACATAAAACAAAAGAGTCTATATATCTGATGTATATCTCGGGTATATATACATACACATAATACAATATTTTGTGTCTGACTGTTGACACCTGAAAATTTATAAAAGTAATATTCATAATATTCATATGTTTTATATATTTTCTGTTGACATTGTGGTTGTGAGACAAACTATAAGCTCAGTTACTGTACCTTAAATGGAAAAATATATAATAAATTATATCCCACACTTAAACCCATTATATGATGTGTAAAGTATTATCATATATTTTTTTATTAGGTTTAATAATTTGAAGCTATATTTAAGTATAGTAATTATTTTAACAATTCTAATAATATATTTTATATATAATATTTGTTTTTACATACATGAATAGTGGTTTTTATTGTCTGAGAACAGGTAGATTTACTGTAGATTTACACAGCCGTGAAAATTACATGCATATTTACTAATGTGATCGTAATTTGTATCGTATTTTGCGATTCAATAACTGTAAACATCAGCTGATCATTTGTAATATCACATGGTAGAAGTTGTTTATCATTTTAAAAAATAATAAAAAGGTAAAAAAACGGTAAAAACATTAAGATATAGGGAGCAATTCTCACTATTAACTAGCTGCTTTTTAGCATGCCTAATATTAACATTTAGTATTTATAAAGCACATATTCTGCAAGACCACATTCCACTAATCCTACCCAATACCTAAATTTAAAAACTACCTTATTAACTAATAATAAGCAGCAAATTAGGAGTTATTGATCGACTACTGTCAATGTTTAAGGGATTTCATATAGTGAGATTTGGACCTTAAAATAAAGTGTGACCCGGTAAAAATATCATACCAAAAAAAAATCACATTTTGTTGTATTTCTGAAGAATCTGTAATCTAGATCATGTAATCAGCTAGACAGTTAGGAACAAAGAAAATTGTAGTAGTAAAGCTATCTTCTGGAAAGCTCTTTGTTTACATTGACATAAATTTGAGCTAAATTTAACCAAACTACGGATTTGGACTGAGCTTGATTTTCAATTTCTTGTACTCTTCTTTCCAACAGGTGGCAGTGTGACAAGTTCCCAGAGTTCTTTGGCTCTTCCTCCATCACTCTCCCATGTGGTCCAACCAAGTGATGCCCCTCAGGGTTTTGCGGGAGGAGTTGTCCCTGCTTTAACGGTCCTCCAGCTTAACGGTATAGCACATCATCTCTCTAAATCAAAGCTTGACTTCATATCCACAGAACTCAGGAGCTCTGCAGTTCTACAGCTCTGGAGAATTTATAAAAGTACATCATGTGGGATTTGCTGATAATTCCAGAAGAGGATTTGGCAGAGAGTTCCCTTATCTAGTTTTAGTGGCCATTTTTATTTATCTTCCTGATCACTTTTTTATTATCGCTTTATTCTAATGACAGCGTTGCCAAGATTAGTCTTTTCGTTCTGATCAACAGAGTATCACAGTGTTATGACATATGGAAATGTAGCATGCAAAAGTCTTCTTCTGAGAAGACAATATTAGTCTTTTCATTACCTTGTTGTGTAAGACATAAATCTAGACATTTAATCTTTTAAGCCTGAAACATGAGAATGGCCAGTGAATTGCATATGGGTGATGCTGTTTTACATGTTTAATGTGCGATCTTGCACTACTGTAGCAGAAAACAACCTGATAGACCTTGAAATGTCATGCCATTACGCTGAATGTTTTTACTAACTTTAACTATCCTGCTCCACAAGATTTTTCTAAACTCTTTCTCTGCAATGACAGTAGTTGGGAAAAAAATCATATATTTGACATTACAAGATGCCCGTTATAGCATCCCTTGCAGCAATGCTGAGAATGCAACATGTATTTGCATTACATTATGAATTGCATTCTGACACATTATAAAATGCAGCGATGTGTGAAATCAAACTTGCATAGCTAGAAGCATTTGCGTTCAATTGGGTTGGTGGAGCAGTGGTTCAACACTGGTGGGTCGTGACCCAAAAATCAGATCTTTTCTAAATGGATAAACTGTATAATCATGCAGCTCTGTAAATCTGGATTAATAATTAGACTAGTCTTTTTGTTGATAGACTTCACAGGCCCATATAAATAGAATACATAGTTATACCAAAATGAAAATGACACACACACCCACACATACAACACATCACACCCCACCCACAAACACTTATCAACACACACCTATATATATATATATATAGTCTATATTATATAAGCAACTAGTCGTAGAGACCCGAAAGTAAAGTGTTACCATACGTTTATTTGTAAGGACATTTTTCACTTAATGTCCCATATAAAATCTGCATCCTGAAGCAAAGCCTGTTGAATGTAGAGTATAGTTCAGGCCTCAGGGTGCATGTCTATGTAACAATATCCATTCTGGTTTATCTGTACACTGAAGAGCAGGCTGCTTGTGACTGTGGCAGACATCAGTGCCACATAATGTCATGTCCTGCAAAGATAGTTGAGACAGCCAGTGAAAAATAACACAGTGGCTCCCACATGTCTTTGGGCCACGAGTGGGCAGTTACAGGACGGGGTGTGTGTATGTCAGCCTGATGAGATGGAGATAAAGAGAGTGCTTCATCATGCTCTTATTCATCAGAGAGGCCCTATTGTCTCCAATGCAGTGTAGATCTTTCTCTCCCTCTCTCTCTCTCTCTCTCTCTCTCTCTCTCTCGTCCTCATCATCTCCATATCCCTCCATCCTACATCTCTCTCCCTCACACTCCTCCCTCTCTTTCTCTCTCTGTAGGAAGGACTACAGTTGGAATTTAGGTTTAGGAAAAAACACTGGCAGGCTCTTTTTGATCCTGCGTCTTTTGATCCTCTGTCGTTCTGTCTTCATTGGCGTTAAATCACAGGATTATGTTAGTTGTGATGTTGAATCGCATTGAAGCGTGAATCTCAGAGCAGGTATATCTGAAAGCAGGTCTCATTGGGCGGGAGGGATAACTGGAAAAGACGAAGATGGATTTGAGGCCAAATGGAGGTTGAAAAGTGGCCCCCGAGGAAGTGAGGAAAGAGAGCATGTGTGTCTCGTAGGGGCGAAAGATGTTGTTTATTTTTATATAGCGAGTGTAATATTGTGATGTGTGACTAGCCGCAAGCAATGCCAGATGAACTTGCCGATTGCCAGAAATTGACAGGGAGCTGGCCAGACTGCTACAAAGCACCATGAGGGAAGTAGGCGGAGCCGCACTGCATCAGAAGGAAGTGCGCCAGAGGAAGATTGACAGAATGGCAGCTGTCTGTCAACACGAGGAGCAGAAAGCCACGCCCCCCTTTCAGGACAGCTCAAACATCACGGTAAGAAAGAAGGACAGTTTTCAGTTGAGTGGGATCGAAAAGCTGTCTGTCTCAGCATGAGCTGATTGACGTTCACTATCACTGTGCACCATGTGATCCTGACATTCGCTCCAAAGTCGATAGTGAAGGGATAGTTCAGACAAAAATCTCATGTCATTTCAAACCCATGTGACTTTCTACTTTCATGAACAAAGGTTTGGATCACTTGTTTCATTGAAAAGATCTCATTCGAAAGAGTCATTTGTTTACAAATTGGAAATCTCTTCAACGTGCAAAGGAGAACTATATTTAATAATGAGTTAAATTTTCATGTGTTCCTCTCACAAAGCCATCCTCAGATGACATGAAATATAGCACATGGGCCATATGGGACACTTTTGTGATACTTTTTTGTAATGTCGAAGCTTGAGAGCTCCAGTTCTCATTAACTTTCACTATTTGGAAAAGAGCTCCCACGATATTCTTCCGAAATTCAACTTTTATGAAAGAAGGTAAGTCATATGGGTTTCGAAATTCAGTAAAAATTATGAAAAATGAAGTTTTTGGGTGATCTATTGTGTTCCTTTCAAAGCATGAGCTTTATTTTAGCCTCAAAGAGGAAATAGCTGAAACTGAGCTGCATTATTCGCCAGTCCTCCCACTCTATGAGAATGATGAAATCGAACCTAAATTCACTCTTTCTTTCACTCAACAGCCTGGCATGGTCTTGCCATGCTTCAGGCACATCGGTTTTATTAGTTTCTAGGTCTTTCCGGTGCAGTTTCAACGTGAATTTCTTTGGATTCTTTCTTTCAGAGGCATCAGGCAGAGCGTGTGCAGCATTCCCGTGACCTGCGTGTGATTGAGGCCTATCGTGAGCGCTGTAAAGCACAGGAGATCACCAACATGCTCTCTCAGGCCATCACTACCAAACACACTCTCTACGCCACGCTCGGAACGGCAGAGTTCTTCGAATTTGTGCTCAAGAATCCATTCAACGTTCCTCAGACTGTCACTATTGAATGTGATGACCCAGAGCTCAGGTGAGATATATTATGTCTTTGAGTGCAATACATCAGTGGTTGTCAAACTTTTCAAGTACTACCTTTGATCAAATATGAACATTTATATACCACCTAGACACATTGACATCTCTTTTCTCACAAGCTTAAAGGCAGTGTGAGCCATATAATGTCATAATTTGATTAATATTACAGAACATTATAGAACATTGACTGGCTTTTTTAGACCTGTGGAAGGATTGAAACAATACTCTGACTCGTCTTTCCAAATCTGTATGCTCTTTCTTTCTTATTTGGAACATAAAAGAAGGTATTTTGAAGAATAATTTTGCCCATACAATGCAAGTCAAAGGTGTCCAAAACAACACTGCTGGGCAGAAACTTCATTTCACATTGACAAAATAAATTAAATAATAGAAAAACGAATGATCACAACACCAAAACTGTTGTTTGGGTTTTGGGTTGGTGTTTTGTCTTGTTTTGTCTTGTCTTGCCTTGTTTTGTTTTGTTTTGTGATCATTCCAGTTTTTCATTTTTAAACATTATGGAAACTTTACTTTTGTATATTCTCTGAGCATTCTGAAATAAGTAGTAACTTAAAAAAAAAAAAAAAAAAGTCGAATGTCCAAGTAAAATGTTTGGCTTTTTGTCTCTTTTTTTGTGAGATGTTGTAAAGGAAGTGAAATATGTTAATGCTGTCAGGATTCACTGAAAGGAAGGACCCAAATGCAGTTAGAAATGCAACAAAGTTTTATTCAGTGATGAGGGTATTCGATAATGGACTGAAAACTTCCAGATCCAAAAATCCAGGAGCCCAGTGAAACAAGTCAGAGTCCAAGTAGATCAAACACCAGGCGAGCGATAGTCCAAGACAGGTGAATTCATTAAAGATGATAGCCCAGGCCAACATAGCAGGATCAATGAATATAAATAGTAATCAAAAACAAGAGTCCGATAATCCAGATGAACAAACCACTGGTCAGGGAGCATAGGCAGTCCAGACATCAAATGGAATAACTTGGTAAAAGAAGAAAAAAACGAAAACAACAAGACCAATAACTGATGAACCAAAACAAGAATCGCGTGTAAAGCGTAAGCGACAAAACACACTGACAAAGAAAAAACATGAGATTTAAATAAGGAAAGAATAGATAAGAAAATAACAAACAGCTGTGAACGCGTGCCCAACCACGCTGATTGCAAAACTCAATCAGCTGAGTGCGTCTGGTACATGTGAATGAAAACAAAACAAACAGCCGCTAACAAGTGCACCACCACTCCGATCGTAAACCGCGATCAGCTGATCGCAGCCAGCACGTGCAAACACAAACAAAAACAAAAGATCATGCAAGAGAAAGAGACAGATCAAACCCGAACCCTGACAAATGCAGTAATTATACAGTTAATACAGTTAGTAATTGCTATCAGAACAACAGTGTGATAAGATGTTTGGACACTATATAGTAATAGAACAAAAAACTGTTAAAACGAACACGGAGTATAACAGTAATTTGTGTCTTCACTTTAAGAAAAGAAATTTGATTCATTGATTCTCAGTACAGTATGCAAATGCCTTAAGAAAACCGCTTTAATGTTAATATGTACATACAGTAGTAAGACTATACTTTAATCATGCACAGCAGGCACTGTGCCCATTCAAAGATCAAATAAAGCCTTTGCCTCTGGAATTACAGCCCTGAAAGAAATTATGCGTAGATCAATGTTTCGTTCACGTGTGAACAGCCTTGTCTGAAATGAACATCTGAATGAATGAGTTTTCCTCAGCGGGGCATTACTGAGGCCAAGAGCTTCCCAGGGGGTAGAAAAATAACACTGAATAAATAATCAATTCCCCCCCATTCAAGCTTATTTTAATTGCAGCGTGATGTAAAATATTTTTCCACCGGCCAGGTTTCCCACGTGAAGCTCACAATCCAGGATTATACCACACAAAATATGAGTTTTCTGCAGGGCATAGACCGAGTCCGCACACTCCATCATGATGAACACAAGCCAAGAAAGTGAGAGAGAGAAGTTAGGAGGACGAGGTGGAATAAATTACGGCATTAACACCCCTGCATCTCTCAGCGGTTAATTAGGAAAGACATTAGTAGCCTAAACTACACACACACACACACACACTCTGTTGCTTTAGGATAATATAAATATTACTTCCACCGCCCATGCTCCTACATCCACTGCAGCTATACTTTGTGCACGATTGGTCAAACAGCGTCTATCCCCCTTGCCAGACTTGTATTTGTATGGATCCAAATAGCACACCTCTGTCGACTCACTTTTTGAACTTTGTCCATGGAATGGGAACTTACTGCTCACGCCACTGCTCGAGATCGGTTGTGCGATTCTTTGCTCTGTGCTTGGCATTGACTGCTGCTTGATTCAGCTCCAAACAGCACTCTTGTATCACCGAAGCTGTGCCTCCAGGGAAAACAAATACCTGGAGGGACACCTCATAATCTGGCGTTTTGAGTGCGTCATCTTTGAGTACATTTGTGTTGAATTGATGCTTCTCTCTTCCAGTGCAAAGGATATGTCAGGCCTGTGTTTGTATTGCTGATGTATGCCACAAAGCCAACCTTATAAAGTCACCTCTCTCTTTCACTTTTACTGAAGAGATTGTTTCTAACCTGTACTCGCACATTATATATGGACAAGCTGAACCAACGGAGCGGCAGGTTAGAAGATATGCCAGATTTCAGCAGAGCTGCTCCATTCTTTCTGCCTAATTCATTTTATCCTCGCAGGTCAGGTCCCGCAGCTCATAATTTGTTTTCAGAGATATTCCATCTGAAGCCTTTGTTTAGTTATACTTCATCTGATTTTATTCTCGCTCTCTCTCTTTAAAGGAACACTTCACTATTTTTGAAAATAGGCTCATTTCCCAACTCCACTAGAGTTAAAAGTTTAGTTTTAACCATTCGATCCGGAGATCGCTGAATGGATCGAACTTAAACTCACTGTTTACTCTAGGGAACGTTGGAAAATTTGGCCTATTTTTCAACAATATGGAGTGTTCCTTTAAGATTTATGTATTTTGTGTGAATTTGTCGGTATGCCAATATGCCCACATAGAAACACAAAAGAAGTACGCAATAAATTGTTCAAAAGTGACAGTAAATACTTTTATGTTGTTACAAAAATTTCTTGTTAAATGTTGTTAAAAAACTTTCTATTTCTATTCATTAAAGATTCCTGAAAAAATATATATCATGGTTTTGACAAAAATATTAAAATTCAGCTTTGCCATCATAGGAATAAATTACACTTTAAAATATTCAAATAGAAATTGTTATAATATTTCACATATTACTGTTTTTACTGTATGTTTGATCAAATAAATGCAGCATTAATGAGAAAAGAGACTTCTTTAAAATATATGGATCTTACACCCCAAACAAGTAAGTGTACAGTTTAATTTTGATAATTTTTTTACATTTAAGGCATAATTTGGCAAGTTAGTTCATATACTTTATATTTTGTCTAACAACAAAATTGTTCCAAAAGCCAAAGCTTCAGGGTGGATCACAATATTTGGGTGGAACAACGTGATTTAAGCTTGATGCATTCTGTTATCACTCCACTTCGGATTTTTCATTTACCATGAGAGAAAATATTTAAATAATATAAGCAATTTATAGTCACCCTCACCACAAGCCCTGTTTGTTTATGTCTACCTTGTTTTATTGCTAGACTTACTGTGAAGATATATTATGCCAGGTCATATTTTCCATTTAGACCTTATAACATTTCAATTTACTTTTCTGTCATTATCGTCCTCTTTTTGCATTACCATTTTAAAAGAGCTCCTTGCATATATGCTTCTATATGAAAGAAAGGGAAATGGGCTTTGCTTTTGTTCACGTAAGTATACTTTTGTGCCACCTGCCTGGCTCTGTTATTAAAAAGAGAATGTGATTGAATTTTCCGAGACTTGCTTTTACATCTACTGTAGTGTATACAGTACAAAAGAGTTTTTACACCTCTAAATTCTTTCTTTTTTTTTTTCATTTATGGCAAATGATCCCTTCTCGGGCCCGGAGGTGCTGCCTTTGATGTTTCAAATGCCCTTTTCCTTCATATATTTGTGCATGAAATTTGTCTCTATGAAACAGAAAGTAATATTTCACACCCAGTGTTTGTTATCTTTAAACCGTACCCTCCCAGGAGTTTCAGTTCTGTGAGGGCTTATGTTTGACTGTATCATGCATACTCAAATACTCTTTTTCATTGCCAATAAAATACTGCTGGCAAGGCAAAGAAAGTCCTCAAGCTGTTCTTTTCGTCTCCTCTCTCTCTCTCTCTTTGCTGTTTTTCCTCTTTTTCTCTTTTTATCCCTCAGTGTAATCGTGAAAACTGAGGAGTGGAGATATTTCAAGGAGTTGACGAAGACTCTGACTCCTCTAGAGGAGGAGCTGTTTCACCTAAAGGAGAGTACACTGACTACACAGGTTTACCTGCGACCCAAAGACAGCGTCCATGTCCCCTTCAAGTACCAGACCTTCATCTGTGGTCACACCTTCCCTCTTCAGGTAAATCTAGGGGGAACTCTCTCAGACTTATACTTAGTTTTCATTTTAACAGTTTTTTGTTCTTGTATTTTCAAAATACTTTTCACCCCAAAAGTTCTATTGATAATAACACTAATAATAAATACTGTATTGTTTTGAGTTTTTTGTTTTGTGGTTTTAAATGTACTTTTCACCCTAAAGTTTTAGTGATACTACCAATTGTTTAGTTTTTTGTTTGAACCCCCCATGATTCTTTGATGAAGAGAAAGTTCAAAAGAACAGCATTTATCTGTTTTTTTTAACAATGTGACATTTAATCAATTTCATTTTTGTTTATTTATTTTTTTGTTTGTTTTGCTTTTTGTTTTGGTTTTAAAAGTAATTTTCACCTCAAAGATTTAGTGCCAATACTAATAATAAATATTTTATTTTATTTAGTTTGTCATTAAATGTACTTTTCACTACAATAGTACAACCACTAATAAATATTTCTTATATATATAATTTTTTTTTTAAAATTGTCAATAAAAAGTATTATTATTTGCACGAGCGAGCACAAATTGTGTAAAAAAAAAAGTTCTAAACAGGACCACTATGTAGAATCAAGTAAAGCTGAAAACTTATATGTGACCCTGGACCACAATACAGTCTTAAGTCGCTGGGTATATTTGTAGCAACAGCCAAAAATACACTGTATGGGTCAAAATTATTGATTTTTATTTTCTGCCAAAAATCATTAGGATATTAAGTTAAGATCATGTTCCATGACGATATTTTGTAAATTTATTACCGTAAATATATCAAAACTTAATTTTTGATTAGTAATATGCATTGCTAAGAACTTCATTTGGACAACTTTAAAGGCGATTTTCTCAATATTTTGATTTTTTTTGCACCCTCAGATTCCAGAATTTCAAAATAGTTGTATCTCGGCCAGATTTCTATCCTAACCAAAACATACATCAAATGGACACGCTATTTAGTCAGCAAAAAAGTTTAAAAAAATACCCTAGAATGGTTTTGTGTATGGGTCAATATATCTGAAGGGAGAAAATGTGGACTATTTAATTGTTTTTGTGTGTTGTGTTGTATTGTAATTCAACCATGAACGATGCGTCATCACTGAGAAACTGCATTTGTTTCCTCATTTCCCTTTTGCACTGATGAGACTTGGATTAGCTCACATGTTTCCGGTTTAATTGGATTTGGGTTTGTTTATAGTCTGTAGTATTACAGCGGCACCCACAAGTGAAGGAGGGGAGTTTAAAATGACTCAAAGCATCAGCAATAATGAAATGGATTAAAAACAGCCTCATCCAGATGGTCTGAACAGACCTGTCCAAACAATGTTTCTCCATCCCTTAATGACATTATTTCAATGCGATTGTTCTCTCACTGAATGTTGCACTGTTCATGATGACTCTTCTGTCATACTGCAGGATACAAAAAGCTTAAAGACTTCAAGAAGTCCACAGATGGCTCAGAAACATCTGTCCAATACAATTCATGCCAAATCCATCAAGGTAAGAGCTTAGCACTCACTGTACTGCTGAGCACACGCAGGAACTCAGACTCTTTCTATACAGCCTGATTAGTAGTTGTGCTGTCAGAGAAGTGGTCTGAACAATCCAGACTGAAAACATGACTTGATCCTCAACAGTAAAACTGAATGTAACTGATGCACACTTACAAGAACCAAACATAGGTTAAATTTTTTTGTATTGCTGTATGTATTGTTTAGTCAAATATGTATTAAATGAGAGAAAGAGCTCTTGATCACAGCCCTTCCACTGACGGATCCCATCTATTGTTTTGACCTTTTAATTGTGTATTTGAGATCTGACCTGAAGAACCAAATACATTTAATTTCAACGTGCCATTAATATTCAAATTGATTCATTTCAGCCTTTCAAATGAATGAACTTTGTTAATGAGCAACATTGATCAACTGTCCTGTTGCCTCTAATTTATGTTTCATAATCAGGTCCACGCAGATTCTGCAAATTTACACAGAAATCGCCCAGCATTCTCAAATGTCTACACTTTTGCAGTCCCTTACATTAAATATTGTATTAAATATTTAATATTTGTTATTAAATATTTTGGTAAATGCAATAACAAGGTAATAAACAGTTTATTCTATTTTTTGTGGGAAAAAATGAAAGTCTGCACGTGTATAACATATGATATACTATAATTATCTAGATTGTATTGATAAAATATGAAAAAAAAAACTATTTTAATCTTATTTATAACCTTTACATTTCATTGTATGCATATTTTACACAGTGAATGGTTGTGTAACTTAGACCATTCTATTCTTACTCGGATGGTTTAAAGGGTTAGTTCACCCAAAAATGAAAATTAGCTTGTGTTTTACTCACTCCTGAGGCATCCTAGGTGTATATGACTTTCTTCTTTCAGACGAATCCAGTCAGAGTTATATAAAAATTGGTCCTGGCTCTTCAAGCTCTATCCTGCTCACGGTGTGTGCAACGTGAACAGTCCACAAGTCGTCAATAACGCTTGCGCATTCATAATAAAACGGCGGATGCGGCGGATGACGCAGCACATCGGCGTTGCGTGATTAGTGACGAATGCGGAGAGAGAACAAAACAAAACGCCGGTCACGAATTAGAAGTACAAACCGAGGATTTGCAAAGAAAAATGTCGGAGGATTTCAATATGAACCAAGAGGAGACTGGTTTTCCTTTACTAAAGTAAGGAAACTTTGCTTCCTTTGTTCCTATAAACAAACTCGCGAGACTAGCATATCCAGAGGCACCGCGCGGGGCAGTACGTGCTGCGTCATCCGACGGAACTGCTTCAGTGTATGACAGTCAGCGGAAGTGAGAGAAAAGTGTTTATTACGTTTGAAATATGGATATTTTTCTTACAAAAACACATGGATTCGCTACAGGGGGCCTTTATTCATCCCCCGAAGCCATCTGCACGTTTTATTATGAATGTGCAAGCTTTATTTGATGACTTGTGGACTGTTCACTGCAACACCTGCTGACTGCAATGACATTTTTTTTGTTGTTCAAGAAGCTTGAAAGATCAAAGAGAATTTTTAAAATAACTCCAACTGGATTCGTCTGAAAAGAAGAAAGTCCTATACACCTAGGATGCTTCGAGGGTGAGTAAAAACACAACCTATTGAATTTTTGGATGAACTAACCCTTTAAGCTGTGTATTCTATGTGGGATGATGTGCTCTTCTATGGCATTGTGGTTCATTGTGCCTTTGGGCTGTTCCTGCCATATGTAGCCAAGAGAGACTGATGCCTTGCAGTACTGCTGACACACTCACACACAGGACTCCCATATCATATTTAGGTCAGTTGGGGTCAAGCATTGCTGTGCCCAAACTGACATCACCTCCAGAGGAGTGTCAATGGGTTGTCTTGGGCTGTGAATCCGACAGCCAGCTCCACAGGATCTCACGCGAGAGAGGTTATGCACTCAGACTGCAGATGACTCACGGTACTTCATATCTCACTGCATACTGTCAGTGCTGTTCATTCACTGTGGAATGATTTCAGATAGGCTTTTCATTTAGAGGTAGACCTTGACCACCTCTGCTGAAAAGAGCAGCTTCGACCAATATACTGGTTCAAGGGTGGGCTTTACTGGTTTGGTGCTGAACTACAAAGAAATGTTGTTGCAAGTTGCAAGTTCAATTTTGTTAATCTCTTTTAAAAAAAGCAAAAATATGTTTACAGTAATGCACCTACAATGGAAGTCAATGGGGTAAGGCATTCCACCTAGACAAGCATTGTTTGAAAGTATATCCAACAAGACAAATAACTCTCATTGTGCAGAATACTTTACATAAGTGTATAAAAAATATAAGATGAACATTTCTGCTTTTAAACCTTTCAGGATATCTAGCCCCATAGACATTCATTGTAAGTGCATTACAGGGTTATGGTTAGCTAAAACTAAAAACATTATTGTTACTTGAAATAAAATAAACATAAACTGAAATAAAATACAAAAAAAAAAATTATTAGTTTAGGCAACATTCTCATTTTAAATTTAGTTTACTTGACATACTAATAACTAAAATGAAAATACAAATAATAAACTATATAGGATGTTTAAAACAACAAAAAATATAAAAAGAAAATAACCTTAACTAAAAATTAACAGGAAGCAGGACATGATTATAAAAATGAAATTTAATTCAAAATATCACTGATCTACACACAATTCTGTTTTTACAAACAGTGGGACAAAGTCTGTGGTAATCGATAGCATGTCGCTGATGCGGTCGATATCTGTCAGTTTATCTGGTTGTGAACCCGGAACATTCCTTTTATTTTCTCAATTGATTTAGTTCTCCGGTTAGCATTTAGTAGGAAGGCCTTTCAAAATGTGTGTAGGTTGCAAGCGATCTGCTTGTCTTCCAGGTGCTGTTCCGCGGGGAAGACAGAAAGCCTCTGGCGATCTGCCAGGTGGATGTTGAACCCATGCCACATGTGGTGGACCAGACCTTCCGTTTCTACCAGCCTGAACTCACTTTCCTAAAGAAGGCCATTCGCTTGCCTGCAGCCTGGGACGACACAGCAGGTGCTGCTCATTACAAACAACTCGGCCGCTGCGGACGCACATACATAAACCCACTCACACAAACATGCTTCAGTGTCTGCTATTAGTCCTGAACTAAAGACCCCATTTGTGCTCTTTCTCCTTTTGTACTTGCTCACAGATGGTTCTGCCACCCTCCATGTGCGCTGCAGCGACCCCAATGTCATCTGCCACACCACCAACCTGGTGAGCCAATCAGGAGCCATGCTTAATAACAGCCAGCCAATCAGAATGTTGATGAGTTATTAATTAGTGTCTTTGAGACTTTGTGCTGACTCATTGTGACGTCATGGCCTGCACACTTATTTGTTTGACAACTGTTGACTTTTTATATAAATTTAACACAATTATTATTTTCATTTTTATGTTTAATAAAGTATTATTTTTTAATATTCAGTTTTTATAAAATATTTACTCTTAGATTTGTAATGACAGATTATTTTATATTTATGTTTCATAAAAGGCTGTCATTACATACACTATAGACCTTTTTCTTCGCTTCTCCATGGAGGGCGCCATAGCGGCGAGTGACTTCCTGTAGGATGCTTCGAACTTCCGTTTAGTAATTGTCATAAGTTAGCGGTAATGGCGAATCGTGGAGGCTCTGGGAAATTTTGTGCCGTTAAAGGCTGTCACAACAGCTACAGAAAGCTCAAAATGTTTCTTGATCAAGAGTGTTATGAACACAAGCCAACAATAAGAGCAGAATGTAAATGCCCAAGATCTTTTAAATTGCACAAGATGCCATCCGACGACGATGGTAAAAGACAATGGCTCGCAGCACTTAATTTGAAATGTCCGCCCCGTAACATCCATGTATGCTCATTCCACTTTGTGGACAGACAACCATCGACAGAAAATCCATATCCCGAACTTTGGCTTGGATATGATCATCCATTAAGAAAGACGAGAAGACGACGAACGTGTCCGGACGAAGGTGAGATTATTAACTAACGTTACGTTATTTACACGGCTAGCGTGCTATTAGGTTTGCGCAATTAAATGAAATGCAGCTTATGATACAGTCTTTTCAGTATGTCTGGACGACCAAGTTCTTATGATGTGTGCTTAAACATCTTTAAGAAACCAGCATTTCATTCAGCATTTAAGTATATCTATTACGTATAATAAATATATATAAACAAAATGTTGTTGCAGTATTTTCACTGTCTGATTCAAATAGGATAATCACAAGTGAAGTCTGATTTATTTAACATCTCTATTGAATCGGCTCTTTAAGTGAATTATTCTGACTGGTGTGTTATGTTGGTTTTATTCAGCGTGATTAATCTTTTATAGGAGTCTGACTTTAATTCAGATTTGAACACTCCACTTTGAGTGTCAACGTTAAATCCAAGATTCTTTGTTTTCTTGTAAAGTGTTTACCCAAGTGTGCACACTCTCTTAAATATTGACTAAATATTTTGGCAGCAGAGTGTGGTCTGTCTGATAATTTTACCAGCTGCAACAGTATAGGACCTTAAGGCCTGGTTTTACAGACAGGGCATAGACTAAACCTGGTTTAGGCCATAGTTCAATTTATTTTTCATAAACGTGCCTTAGAAAACACATTACTTGTGTGCATCTTGAGACAAAACAAAGCAATGATATATTTTAAGATCAGTCAGTGCAAATTTCTTTCATTTGAAACAGCTCAAACTTACATTTTAGTCTAGAACTAGGCTTAAGCCTTGTCTGTGAAACCAGGGGGGGTAATGTTCACCCTATTGCAGCTCAAATCACAACATTAAAAAAATAAAATACAAGGTTTGTTCATAATTCATTTTGGTTACAAAATGTGGAAAGTCAGCATTCTGTCTTTCATACAATGAAAATTAAGTGTATTAGTGCTAAAGTAAAATTAAAAAATAAAAATTTTCTGTGGCTCAGTGGTAGAGCATTGCGTTAGCAGAGCTAAAGGTTGTGGGTTCGGTCCCAGGGAACACACATACTGGTAAAAAATGTATAGCCTGAATTTGGATAAAAGCGTCTGCTAAATTAATAAATGTAAATGTAAATGTAAATAAAATTCAATTTTAAAAATTAGTTTATTCATTTTTAGTAATTAACAATTTAAAAAAAAATCAAATATAAAAATGACCCTTTTTGAAATAGAAACTCACCCTGTACCATATAATAACCCAGCTAATTTTAGATGCTTCACTGTATAATGCCTTGTCTGTATTTACAGGAGCTGGTGTTTACCAAGAGCACCCTGGAATGGATGAACTGAGACCTGTAGAAGAAAGTCTTGCATCTGTCCCAAGTCCCAAGCAATCAGATGTTGATGACCACAGCTGTACATCTAAAAATTTTGCCTCTGTTGGAACACAGTGGGAAGACCACATCTTCGAGGAGCATCGTTACATCAAGAGACAACACATTGTAACTTATGTAAACCAGTCAACGCAGTGCGATACATTCAAGCCTCCTACTCTGATGAACGACTATGACTCAAATCTGTACACCGGGCTCCCTCTCCACACATTTCATACCCTTGTAGCTGTTTTGCGTCCCCATGAGAATCTGGCTTACCAGACCGAAATTGAACAGCAAATCTTGCTCACACTAATGAAGCTGAAATTAAACCTATTAATAGAAGATCTAGCAATTCGATTCCGTATATCAGTGAGTAAAGTGAGCAGGATAATTTCTTTTTGGATTGACACCATGGCTATAGTCTTGAAGGATCTGATACCATGGCTCCCCAAAGAAACCATCAGGGCCACAACACCAGAGGCATACAAGCAACATTATCCCAATGTTACCTGTATCTTAGACTGCAGTGAAAGTGAAGTCCAAAGACCAGGGAACCTAGACTCAAGGTCTGAATCGTACAGCCACTACTATGCTTGCAACACTATCAAGTATTTAGTGGCTATTGCACCATGTGGTCTAGTAATGTTTATATCTGCAGCATATGGGGGACGCTGTAGTGACAAATTTATCACATGTGATTCTGGCATTCTTGAATATCTCCATCCAGGAGATGAAGTGATGGTGGACAGGGGTTTTTTGATTAGAGACTTGTTGTTTGAAAGACAAGTCAATATGATAATTCCTCACTTCGCCAACAAACGCAGCTGACAGAAGAAAAAGTCACATGTAGCCGCAGGATTGCAAATGTAAGGATACATGTTGAACGTGCAATTAGGAGACTGAAAGTATACAATGTGTTATCACAAACCCTGCCTATCACCCTTATGACAAAGATAGATAAAATTCTGCGTATATGTGCGGCTTTAGTGAATTTGCGTGGTGATCTGATCCGTAAAGCTGATAATTGTTATTTTAAAAATGAAATGTTGTCTTCAGTTACTCACTCTCATGTTGGTCCAAACCTGTATGAGCTTTTTTTTTCTTCTATTGAACACAAAAGATGATTTATTTTGGAGAATGTTGGTAACCACACAGTTGAGGGTAACCAATGACTTCCATAGTCTTTTTTTTTTTTTCAAGGGTTACTGGTAAACTGTGGTTACCAACATGCTCCAAAATAAAATCTTTTGTGTCAAAAAAACGGAAGAAAGAAAGTCATACATGTTTGGAATGACATGAGGGTGAGTAAATAATGACAATTTTCATTTTTGGATGAACTTTTCATTTAATGCTCAGACTGCTGCATTAGTCATGTACATATGTATATATGTTTAATGACAATACTTGACATTTGTAATTCTAAAAAAATCCATCCTACTATGTTTTCTATTTCCTTGTACTATGTACATATATACACTTTAATCTAATTTTTAAAAAAAACATACAAGACTTTAAGTGCAAATCCTGTAAACAAGGAAATATCAAATCCATTCAAAAATGAAAACTTGCCTTGACACAATAAAAACTTTTCCCCCTTCATGTCAGCATCACCGTTCCCCTTGTTTTTTTCTCCCCCACATGGTACTTTCGGTAAATGTTTTTCAAACTCTTAATCTTTGTTTACCAGTTGACTATATGCAAGTATTTGTCATTCAGTTTGAATCGTCCTGCAATGAATTCATCTACTACTCTAGGAAGCATCACTGAGAAGTAAAAGCCTCTAAGACGAGTAACCTGGTCTGTTAAATACTCTGCATCGTATGGTACATTTATCAGAATGTGTTCCTTTGGAGACCAGACAAGTAGTGTTGCCATTCTCAGCCCAGTACAAAACATGCCTAATTGTATCTGTCTGTAGTAGCCCCTGACTCCGTTCCTCTGTAATTCAGGCTTCCCATCAACCACTTTGATGTCACTATTATTTATAATGAAATGGTCTGCTAGAGAGGTGGTGTTGTTCTTGGGAACAGGGCACTTTATTTCCAGAAGTTCCAAACCATTTATTATGCCATCAGAGCTTGCAGACAGCCATGGCTCTGTCAGGCTGACCCTGATACCCGAGTGGGAGACCTGTAGACCTTTTTCTACAAGAAGGCTTCGGGCTATTGCCTCTTTCTCACTTCCATACTTTGTAGCCACATTACCTCGAAAGGTAGGAAAGAGATGCTCTCATGAATTTATCAGGATTTGTTGTTGCTCGTACTGGTACACCTTTAGCTGAACTAGCAGTGATCCATAGCTGTCTTGCACTATGCCAAACCTCTGACAAACTCTGATTCTGTGTTTGAATCTCCAATTCAGCTGCCTGGTCACTATTCAGTTCTATGTGTTTGCTGTAAAATGCTTCACATTTACTGCAAGTCAAAGTCTCTCCATGTGGCTGGTGGAGTTCTAAACTGTCAGTGTCATCTGCTTGCACTGATACACTGGCATTGTTGCATTTTTCCAAAAGACTTTTTTAATTCAAAAAGTGGTTTTGTGTCTGAACAATTGACTCTCTCCCTGAAGTCTTGATGCGTGTGATAGCTTGGTGTAGATGGTAGCCTTTCTCCCTCCCCTGTTGATGACGCACCATATACATCATCAGCTTTGTGACGTCTAAATGTCATCTGACTAATTATTTTCTGTTCAAGGTTTCTTCTGGTTCCTGCATTCCATCGGCACTGCTCATCAGTGCAAGATAGCCCTGTCATACCACTGGTCACTGCATTTTGCACCTTTCAAAAATCAGAACATACTGTTCACTTTATTTACTTTGTTATTAAACAGTACATCACCATTAGCACTTTTTTAGAGCTAAACAATTTTGTTATAACTGAAATTTATAATTGGTTAAATATTGCTGTAAAAATAAGTCTTTACATTGAATCACAGTCAGTGCTTGAAGTGGGCAGGTGTTGTGCCCATTTTCGACTCTCTGCCAAATTATTACCCCCCTCGTTGAAATCACTACCTGAATATTAGAATTGGGCACAACACCGACACTTATTTTTTCCCCCACTTCAAGCACTGCACGCGTTTAGCCACACTAGAAGTGTTGCTCTATTTATAAATACCCACCTTCCACAACACAGCAGCAGCATGGCTACAAGACCTGCCGGGCGGGGCCAGCGACGCAGGAGCATCCAGCTGTTTCCACTACTCCGTTATTTTGTAACATAACCCACGCGATGTGATTTGGTTTATTTATAGCCTGACTCGGCTCTACCTCCGCTTTCAGTAATGTGAACTGCAGATGTTTACGGCAAAGAATTCGTCCAATTTTGTTACTGTGTAGATAACTGTATGCTTTGGTACTTTTATCATTTCTAAGTTCCTCGCCATCCACACCCTCAGACAAAACAAGGTAATTGAATATGTCAACATATGTGACTGCTGGCCATTGTTTCATATCATCAATCCAGGAGGTGGCGCTGGTCAACTTCGTAGGATGAGGAACAGAAAAAGTTACATTGTTTACGGTCTTTGTTAAATAGTCTTGATCGTGCTGCCACCGCAAACTAATGTTGCCCTTGCTTGTTGACATAATGGACGTTAAAAGTAAGTAAAACAGATTACAACCGTCGTTTCAGAGCTGTCCAAATAACTCTGTAACGCCTAACTAAACGCATCAAGCTGCAACCGGAAGTTCGAAGCATCCTCCATACGCGTACGCGCAAAGCATAATGGGTAATTTCGCGTTCCATGAAAAAGGTCTATAATATCAATTTTTTTAACAGTTTTCATTAGAAACCAATAAAATGAAACTTTTTTTAATATTTTTTATTTTATGAATAATTTCTTATTTTCATTGTTTTTCTCATAATTTTAATTTTTTTTGAGTTTTATACAATAATTTCTACATTAAGTTTTCATAAAATGTTTATTTTTAGATTTCTCATTAAGGCTTATTATTTTAGATTTATTTTGTTCATAAAATGATATTATTTTATATTTTTCATAAAAGACTACCAGGTTTGTCGGACAGAGTACCGGCAATTAGCTAACCCGTAAAAAGTAATTCATATATTCATTAACTAATTAAAACAAGTTTTATCATCATTTAATTTTAAAATAAAGAATTATTTTATGGTTCATATTGGATGATTTTTCATAAAATTCATTTTGGTAGAGTCATGAACGATTTTTTATATATTTTTTCAACAAATTTTAATAAATATTTATTTGCTCTTTTAATGACTGATGAAACGTATGATTATATTCATTTCCTTGGATTTTGAAAGTTAGGGACTCCAGGAGAACCACAGGGCCTGTTTACTCGGGAAAAGTACCTTGGTAGCCCAAATGTCCACAGATTAGGAAGTCTTCGATCAACCATTTTCACGATGTACACCTCCTTTGTCTGCCTGGCGCTTATGAGTACAGTAGAAAAGGTCACTTTTCTTTTTTTTTGAAAGTGCGAAACCTGTTAAGTTTCACTCCTCAGATGCACGGTGAGTGGTGTGTGGAGTTTCTGTCCCCCCCCCCCCCCCCCCCCCCCCCCTTTTTGCGCAGACACCTCCTGTGTTGGCTGTGTGCGGTGTGGGAAAGGACCGGGTCCCTGATTATCCTTCGTGGGGATTAATGAAAATTGGTTAATAGGATTTTGGCGCATTTCCTGTCGAGATTGCTATAGATCATTAATATTCAGGTATTCATCAAAATCTGCGACAGCTCTAAGGTTAATTAACAGTGAACTAGGTAGATAAAAAAAAACAAATTGGTATGAAACGGCGCACACACATCTCGTACTGATGGAACTGTGAACCAAGGGGAGGGTGCAGCAAAGGTAAAAAAAAGGAACACATATTAATGAAAGGCAGACAGTCACATGCTTTAGGAGTTATACTCGTAAGTGAGACTGAATGCCGATATTATAAGTTAGGTAAATTATATCATATTTGAAATTCAACAGCATTCTCAAACTGGTTCGTTTCAACTAAAACATTAAGACTCATTAGAATATGCACTTGACCACTAAACCCCATTTTCCTAATTGATTAAAATTCACATATGAATGATACTATGAAGTTCTCCCTTTTGTTTGTCTCACAGCATGCAGTATTTTGCATATTTATAGAGGCAAAGTAAGAGTGTTATACTTTGTATATGTTCATAAAATAGCTGATGTTTCCCAATCCAGTTCAGTCCTCAAAACCTTTAGGGGTTTTATTAGTTAAATTAATTATTACATAACTAATATGTTCTAAATTTCCTGAAATTCCAACAAATGTGTACTGGTTATCAAACAAAATAGTCAAGCCCCATCAACTCATGCCTTGTTCCTGCTAGTTGTTGGTTATTGTGTCATAACAGGCCATTATTTCATATTTTTATGAAGATATTCAATTTTTTTAAAATCACTAAATAAAGAAATTATTTATTAATGATTTTATTATAATATTTTGACATTGTATAACTAACTTTTATATTATATTTTTTTTTTTTGCGAAATTAACTTTACTAAGTGATTTAAAGCCTTGTTAACATTTTTAAAAAAATTCGCGTTGATAAATTTGTTTTGCTTTATTCTTTTTCCCTTTAATCTTACAAAAAGCAAAATGTTAGTTGTCAGTGGAACAAATGCATTGGTACCCACCTAATTAGAGAGATCATATTTACTTAAAGGTTTAAAATGACATGGACACCGGACGGTATTTGATAGGGACGTTTATGTAGAGAGGCTTTGTTAGGGGCAACATGGAGGTGCAGAAAGGGTATGAGAAGGTAGCTATGTGCTTGGAGGACATGAAATATATGCAGATGTTAGTGTGTGTTTTGTATTTTAGCAGAGTAATCCAATAAAGTGACACTACTAACATTATTCAGTACTGTAACTCAGCAGCTGCTTCAAAAATTCTCTTTTTGTCAACAACGGCGTAGTGTGTATGTGTGTGTATATGAACGATGCAACAATCAAAATTTTGAAAGTTCATATTCATGTAAATTAACCATTTTTTTGCAGTTTGCAGTTAAATCAGAAATGGGAATTTTGGGGATTTTATAGCTTTAATAATGAATGAATTTAGTGTAAATGGACCTTTTTTAATGTAATGCTGTCACTCAAACAGAGATCCTCATTGAATATGAAAAATTCAATTTAGTTTTTTGATTTTTTGATTTCTAAATTTACCTTACTGTTTTTATTTATATAAAACGCTCTATAAATATAAACAAAATTAAAAGAAATAGGTAATTAATGTTTAGCAATAAATAAATAGGGAAGTGTGTGTGTGTGTGGTGTGTGGGTGTGTGTGTGTGTGGGTGTGTTGTAAATTAATAGATTATGTGAATGGTTGTCGTAATAGCTCTGTGCCCACCATATTAGTGAAGCAATTAATATAACTTGCTGGTTATTTATTTATTTATTTAGGTTTGAATGTGCATTTGATAAATTACTGGACATCATGAGTTGCTTGTAGCTTGGTTTAAAATAGTAGGCCTTGCAGTGTAATTTTAAGGGAGTAGGATCCTCAATACTGTGTATTGCGTAAATGATTGTGTGCATTTTCTAAGGACAAGGGAGCTGTAAATATACACACACACACACGTCCCTTCTGCATTTTCCAACAAAAAAAGTGTCAGAAACGTGGTCCGCTATGCGGTGTGTGGTGGCTCTTACGCAGGCAACGTGACTTCGAGTCTGTCTTGTGTGATTTCCCAATCCTGATCTCGTTCCCATTCCCCCTGCTTCTCCATCTCCCTATTATAAAAAAGTAAAAAGGCCAAAAATAAAATTGTGAAAATTGTTCCCAAATGTGAGGAAATCATCCAATGCTACAAGCACACCGAGTCCCACACAAACTCGTAGCACGTACGCACACTCTCCCCACTTCTCTCCTGTCTCTCACTGGCTTACTTGGTTCTGGCTGAATAGGCACACTTGTTTGAATGTCATATTTACACCGACGCTTTGTCAGAAAGCGAACTTCCTCGGGCGTGAGCGGTGGAGCCGGAGCTATGGGGTCAGACTCTGGGAGAATATGACAGCCTATCGGAAGGAGTGTGTTTTTTTTTTTTTTTTCTTTTTTTTTCGGT
>JADLZN010011193.1:0-142434 GCA_018155175.1 Sinocyclocheilus anophthalmus | reverse complement strand
CGATCAACGTTCTCAAGCCCGCCCGCCCGCCACTCACTCCTATCCGCTACCCGCTTTCCGCCAATTCAACGCACCGCTGTGTTTCTATGTGAAGCATTAAAACTACTTGTTTGGTCTTCCAAAAGAGGACACAACTAGAAATCATGGTTAAGTAGTATTTACAACACTGTTCCAGAACATTCAACCCAAATATTCAGATGTGTGTGGCAGCGCCGCGCACCATTTCTGGAAGGCACTGTTTCCTGGCGAGAGTAGACTACAAATGCAGCTGTTCTGAACACAGCACTGTAAGACGTTTTTAGTCTATTGTAAAGGCTTTTGCATGTATGATTCAATACGCGGAGTTTGAGCAGTGTAGCCTCCCATCTCCGCATAGTACGTTGGAGCTTCGTCGTGTCTTCTGCTCTTTCTCGATCACACCTAATGCAGATCACATACGGCTTTTACTGGTTACATAACCTGTCCCCAGGATAACTATGTGATGCAACCGCAACGCATAAAAACATGACAGTATAAATCATTATAATCCGTAAATAAGTCCCCACTGGATGCAACAAATACCTAGTTTATAATGGGTTTTAATGTTTTTGTCTCGTCGCTCCAGCCAGGACACGGCATCAACAGTATGTAAGGGACATAACATTTCCGTCACACACTTGAGATATCCGGCCAATCACAACGCACTGGACAGCTGGCCAACCAGAGCACACCTCGCTTTTCAGACCTTATGAGATTATGTGTAAAAAATGATACCCGCGTGTCGAAAGGCGGGGGCATAGAGGAAGAAAAAATAAATGTACAGTTTTAGGAAATGAGGGAAAAATTAGGTTTTTTTACACTGTACAATCGGATACAAACTGCATAAACAATTTCATTACACCAAATACACAAGGGTAATGTTGTCTTTTCGCAACAATCATATGGACCCTATTAAGGAGAGCCGGGTCGTGTGCGGTGGCGATGGTGGTGTTGAGCCAGGCGGACATTGCGGGGCTTGTGGCTGATTGCTGGGAGTCGAATAACTTAGATCGTACAGATCCGCTTTGTTTACCCATCGCGAGGACGGTGCGTCGGAAATTAATCAGCGTTTGCCTCGGACTAAATATGATCCACTTTCCGATTGTAGGAATTGTAGGCACAGCCGAAAGATAAGAGGATGCCAGGGAAAAAGTTGGAAGTGACGCCGGCGGAGGCAAGGTTAACCCTCCGCCAGTATGTGAAGGTGACGTGGTCGTGACTTGACTACTGACGTTGTCCCCAGCCCTTGATTCTGTTGGCCGGGGCCGGAGCTGGCAGCGTAGTGTGTCTTCGTGTTATAAGCTGTGTTGGCCGTCGCCATTAAAGTATGGAAATAAAACTATTCTCTCGTGTCAGCGATCAATGTACCTCACCTACCAGGGCGGGTCTGGGCAGTGTCATCGTATTCACTCCCACAAATGTTCCGGTCGAGTCACGCTGAGATCCACCATGCTGTAATCGCACGAAAGCGCGATGCGATTGTGGATTATCCTCCACATATGGAATGCATACTCACGAAAACATGAGACCATGCGGAATTTTTATTTCTCCCCACCCCACCAGATTTTTTTTTTCGGAACCAAAGCATTGGTGGTGCCTAACGAAGTTGAGCAACGTGAATCTTCGAGAACTGGCATCAAACCTTGTTACACAGTGTATGGACACTTGAGTTCCGCCTCCCCTTTCTAGTGACGGCGGCCGCGATGGGAAAAGGAAGACGAGGGCTTCACCATGTCAGAGGTTTTGCATGACGGCGACGATTGTTCCCGCGGCACGCAACGGCGCACGTGGCCAACAGAAGGTCAGCACGCCGAGCTTTGCTGGGGCAGATCGCTATAACAATACTGCACTGTTCTTCCCAAAATCTATTTAAAAAATTAAACATGCATTTGATCACTATGGCAAAGGACCCACTCCCTCAGACGACATATGGATCCAAGAACTGGTGCACATTTCATTGACTTTGCTGCTATTAAACTTGAGTCTAATGAAGGTCCAGAGGATTTGTACAAGAGATTAATAGCTTTTGTTAGAGGGACAATTTAATACGCATGAGACTATGGCATTACTCACAGAGGTGAAGCACTTCTAGAGGATGAGAGTCACCCCTCCGGAACCCCGCCTCCCCCCCCCCCCCTTCCCCTCATTCTTTTTTTTTTTTCCCGCTTCGGCTCTCCCTTTTTTTTTTTTTCCCCCCCCCCCTCCCCCCCCCCCCCTCGAAAAAACTAATTGTTCTAACTTGGCTTCGTCTTATGCACAGCGATTTGCCAAAGCTTGTAAAGTAGAGGTATGGCACAGAGTTACGGTCACGCACTCTGGCATCCATCAAACCAGAGATATCTCAGGCCCTGTGTTCATAACTAGATAAGCTACAGTCATCAGAAGATGCCAGAGCTATGCGCTCGGCCGTGTCTAACCCTCCAAGACAGAAACATGCATCACTGAGTCGATCTAGGAAGTCCTTCCCACTTTGTAAGGAGGCTTGCAGACCGGACAATCACTTCCTCAGTAAATGCCCTTTCCTGCCCCCTCCAAGGCAATTGAGGCCAAGTTGCATTCAGATCTCAATCTCAACTCCGCACGGCGAAGAGTTGTCGAGGCATGACAGCAAGGACATATCCTGCACTTCCTAAGGCGGTACAGTGTGTTCACATCATGCAGTCACCCTGCCTCGAAGCTTTTCATGGTCACGTCCCCGTTAGGCTGACCATCGACAGTGGTGCAACTGGAAACATGATAAGGGCAGCATGTGCCACAAAACTGGGCCTTAAAGTCTCCAGCAGTACGCAGTTAGCTCGTCAGACAGATGGGTTCTCGCTATTGAAGGTGGTTGGAGAAACATGCACAAATTTTCAATTAGGCGGGCACATGCTCTTTTTTGATGGACTTGTGGTAGAAAATTTGGATTCGGACATTCTCGCTGGCATCCTCTTTATGGAATGTAATGACATTTCTATCAGCCCCGCTAGACATCATGTTTGTGTGGCATCAGACACATACGAGTATGGCGCCAATCGAACGTATGGAGACAGACATGCTATTCGGCGAGCTCATGTGCTTCGTGCTACCTCATCACATACTGTGTGGCCTGGGAACTTTGAACTTGAACTTCCAGCAGTACTTGCGAAGGTTAACAAGGAGCTCGCTGTCGAGCTTCACGAGGACTGGACACACTGGCTGACCCCGTGCGTTGGTCGTGTGGTTCATGGGGGAAGAGGAGAGGGTGGTGTATCCGAAAAAACTCGAATGTATAAGAATCCAAGTTCGGTTTTTGTCGCATGCATGACAGTGACCGTCGTTAGTACGCTGCGCGACTCGATGTTCTGGGACTAGGCGAGATGCGGGCATTATAAAACATGATATGATGAAATGATAAGACTATAACTATATGCATCGCTGAGACAGCCCGAGACGGCACGTGTCCCGCTCGACTCAGGACCCCCACAGGGGAAGTTCATCAAGCTGTCACAAACTCGCAAGCCCAGATATTTCTTTACACCTAAGCTTTCTGAACACAACAACTCTGCTATACCTATTCATCGTTCTAGTCACCCTCAATATCTCGTAACTAATGTACTTGTTTTCTTGTTTTTGGTACCACTTGTTCGCGCGTATCCTTATCAATCTAGCTGTCATTCTTTTCTCCCCCATTCTGTCTTATTCGGGCATCCTCCCCTCTCCTCTTTTTTTCCTTTTCCCCCCTCCTCTCTTTGGGCTCCGCGCACCCCGACACGGTATAGGACCACTTTGACTTTTCATAGTGTGTGTGACGGTCTGCGCAATTGTTGTTATCCGTCGGTATAGATCCATCCTTATGGTTACCCTTAATGCGCCCTAATCGCCTTGTCACAGGATTGTCATTACGGAGGAGTAATCAGGCCCTCCCACAGCCAAGGGGTAAACATGGGGCCTGCCAACCGCCTCAGCGGAAGGAGAAAGGGTCCCGCAGTACCTCCATCGAGCGCCGCTGCAGAAACTGAAAGGATCAGTGTTATGCGAGGAGTCACTTGCTGTTTTTCGACGAGCAGCTTTTTTTTTCCCCCCTGCGAGGACACCCCCCCCCCCTCTGATGTAGATGTGTGAATATGTCACCCATCATTCTTGTCAACAAAGCCTTATGCATTCGCCGATGTGTGGACGTTTTTAGCAAGACCCCAACCGTCACTGATGCCAAATGGCGATGCGCACTGCGTATGATAGTTCAGTGGAGATATAGCACATGCGAAAGACATCACCATGGCGTTCTACCCATTAACCCGTTCCCAAATCTTCTATGAAGTACAGCGGGGTGCGCACGCATTTAAAGGAGTCCAGCTATGTATTCCGATGTGCCATGGGCATGCAGGCCGCAGAAACACCGCATAGAGGAGTTAACTCTGTCGCGGGTCGCTCTGTCCCCTTACGGACCTCCTTCAACAGGCGACACCGTGGCCATGCCGTGACGCTGGATGACATGTGACTGTGGGCCGATCATCCCTTGAGGATCTTCTTGCAGCTTGGGATAATAATGGTTTGGTGGCCCATCAAGGCATGCAAATCTGGCATTAACGATCCTCCCAGTAAGACAATCGTCGCCCCAGTCCAGTACCCAAAACCCCTTTTGTGGTGGTGTTTATGGAGAATCAGGGCTAACTATTCGTGCCCAGTGCGCACGCTCCGCATTTCAACATTGGACGGCGGTGCACCCCTCCTGCGAATTTCTGACACTGACGGACGGTGCCTCTTCGGGATCCAGGGGCTTATCGGGGGGCTATAGCGACAATGTATGGATGATGGTGGGATAAAAGTTGTTATCACCGGGACCACTTTAGCGCTAATAGCTTCGCACAAAAAACAAATCACAACGCAAGTGGCTTCAGTGTGAGATTGACGCCCTCCTTTGCTGCTGCCCTGAAGCATTGTTTGTCCAATATATTCAGTCATCACAGGGCAGGCGGTTTGTCACTGACGTACAAACCATGCGTACAGGCGTACATGCCGCTTACAGGTCTCTGTTCGCATGTTGAGGGGGCCGCTGCTATTCTCCCCTAGATTATGTTGTAGGTAGCCCTGCTGCACAAATGTGACAGTACGGAATGTACAAGGTGGGTAGCTTCGGTCTCCGGGAATCTCTTTCATGGTTTCCATCGCTGTGCCTGTACTGATGGTGCCGACATATTGCAGGGAACTCAACATAGGTGCTCTTGCCAATAGGGCCACATGGGTCCCCTATTTCAGGCTGAGTGTCCAGTAACCTCCGCAGGGTAGCACACACATATTCGGCAGGGGTACACTCTGCCTTTCCAATGAGGAGGACTGTTACCAATGTCCAAGCATGTGACACAAGGTACCTTTGAATTTTACGTATTACACGATTTAGCAAGGGCCGAGATGTTATGTGTTGCGGAACGCTGACCACCACATCGTACACAAGCTACTGAATCGCACGTTTCCCCTTTCCAAAGCAGTCCGTACGCACCACATAGTCTGAGGGCCGTGCACGTTGGACGAGGGACTTCATATGTGCTGGACTTGGATTCAGCCCATCCACCTTACCATTAAGGGATTGTCACCAATTGTGCTGCACTGGCTAGTCCCATGTGTTCGCATGAGCATAAACCCAGATGTGTCCACCCGAGAGACGGTCGGGTCTACTTTTGCAGCGGACATGCTTAAAACGGTAGACACGCCCAGCTCATCGTAGTCGTCGTGAGTGTGGCATCCGCTTACAGCTGCCTGTGTTAATTGATGAAGAGCTAGAAGGAAACGTTGGGGATGGTAGTGATACACCTTGGACTTAGCCCTTCCAGACCGCTGGATAGGCCCTCTTTGCTATAGTTAGAAAACGTGCATTAAAGCTTTCTCATATAGATTTTCTGTACTTTACGGTGGTGCATTAAGGTGAACAAGTCCATATAGCAAGACCTTGTGACAGTAGCAATCAGGCAGGTATTGACAAATATTCAAACGAATGGCATTGAATCGATGCATAACAGCACGGATTTTATTGTTGCGATCATTGGTAGTTTTTGTCTTGTGGTGTGTGTCGTGTTGTGATGTGGGGTTACATACGTTAAACCAATAATTTTATGTGACATAAGAATGTGTACATACAAATTCAGAATTTTCTAAGATGGAGCATTTTAGGAGTTAGTTTAGTAAAGGGGCCTGTACGATAGAATTTAGATGTTCACCATAGATAACTTTGGCTTGTGGTTATGGACTAAAGCACACAGCTGTAAATTATTAAAAAAAAGTTCCAAAATTGTGTTCTTCCAGTGCTTATATAGATATTATTATGGCCCTTAATGTAATCTATATAGGAAGTTTGGATGTAAATTAATTTTAGTTTTATTGTGAGTTGTGACCACTAAAATGTTTGTGGTACTTGCCTGAATTTCATTAAAACATGTTGATATAGCCTGTACCTATACATATAATGTAACAGAACACTGATATCACACAACCAAAATAAGCCTACTCGATTTAAATTTTCAAATTACATTTTGTAATGTGCTTCCCACACATTTAAAGTTTCCACTGTAACCATGCAAAAGACTTTGTTTGAACTGCATTGCTTTCTAGCAATCACATTATTGTCTTTTATGCAATTTACTGTTGGCACTGCATTGCTTTTTCTTTTATCTTTTATTTGATTAAAAAAATCATTATAAGATAAATTATCATCCATAAAAGTACATTTAGACGGCATATTACACATTTTTTATTTAGTTTTATATGGGAAGAGCATATTAAATGTTTCAATTAACTATGTACAAGACCATATGTATTGCCACACACAAGCAAAAAAAACGTCTGCTGAGGGTAGGGGGGCATACAAATATTAGAGTCAAACCATGGTTTGCTACAATAAAAGTTGTTTCAGTACTGTTGCTTTTAATATCCGCAATCAAGTAGCCTACTTTTGTATTTTCGATAGAGAAATTTTGAATAAAAAAGGAATTCTTAAAGGCAATATTTTACTTGTTCTCAATGCGTTTAGTCAAACAATCATGAATTCAAGTCAATTCACCTTTATGTAGCGTTTATACAATACAGATTGTGTCAAAGAACGTTACGAGTGTTAAACCGTAAGATTGATTGATACATGTAATTAATCCCGAGCTAGATCAAAAGTGATTTTCAAGGGTGACTCCTTACAATGATTACACTAAATATTACTGTAAAGCGTGCATTCGATTCTACTTTGTATAAGGCCAAAGGCAGCGAAAGTACCACTACTGAGCCTTATTTCGCATTAGAAATAACGTTAATTTTCTTTTAAACCCCAACAAAAAGACTTAATAATGGGAATGAGCGTAATGTACAGGCAATAACGACAAAATCACTTGAATATGGAAAAAAGAGGCAGTTGTTAGTACCTTGATCAGGCAGACGATTGTGTCAGTGACGGAACAGAAGCGCAACAGTCAACCCAGGTTTGATTTACAGTTACGGTCACAGGCTCTCCCAGAGGGGGGATGGGACATTAGTGTGAATTCCACAGTGTCCCCTTAATACGACGCTGTAAACTGACCACTGTGGGGGCACTGCTGAAGAGCAATTGATTGTTTTCCCCCCTCAACACAAGCAAAGGCACACAGTGCGTTTCATTTTAGAATGAAGACAGTGGGGTTGTTACTTGGCACCCCAGTCTATCCATAAAGATGATTAAGAACTTTATATAATCTGCATATCTGTTAAACTTTAGGCGATATTACAGAGAACAGATGGGGGCCCGGTGCTGCCGCGGGTGGGACAACTTGAGAAACCGACGTTCAGGACAACCCAGCGGAGTCGTCTGCTTTTCTATCTCCTAATTTTCTCAGGGTCCATTTAAACTATAGTATACAGCACAAATGATGTCTGGAAAAGATAATGCAATTTGGGGCGGGAGAAAAACCACCACAGTTGACACAAATACTTGCTACAAAAAATGTTTTAATCGTTCAAAAGAAACGACCAAGACAAAAGCTGGAAGAAACATATAAACAAAATGCCTCCCCCACAGGTATTTTTAACCCCCACAAAAATAAAAAACTTACATATTAAATATGTAGAGATGTGGCTTTTAACTGTTTACCTCGTAAGTTGCTAACGACTAAAAAGTTGTTGCGACGCTACCAGTGTGTGGTGAAGACATGCTATATTATATAATTTATATATTGAAAAAACCTATTACAAATCACAAACATAAAAAACTATTAACCAAAAAACTGCAACAGGGCCCCACTTCTTCTCTAACCAACCATTTTCTAGCCTGTCTATCTCTCTCTGATGGAAAACGTTTCTTTTGTGCTCTCTGAATCGGTTAGTAATTTTTTTTCAGTATGTGCTACGTGAAGACGTGGTTCGTTATGCCCTGCCTACTGGAGGCCAGTCCCCTCCCAGCGCACCTTCGAAACTCATTTGTTGCACTGCCCGCCCGCCCCCCCGCGGTCATCTCCAGGTTCTTCTCCGATTGACTAGCAACAATATCAGGAGGGTGTTTATTTTCTCCACGTCACTGATCCCTTATCTATTGAGAGAACCGGTCAAAAAGTGTTAAGAGCTTAAAGCGCAGATTCTTACCTCTTTGGCATTTTCAGTTCCGGCCCCCCATTCATGTCAGTCCGTAAGAAGGCATGCTGCCTTTCAGTCAGCTTCTCACGGGCATCGGCTCTTTCTGGCCAGAATGGCTCCAGGATCTTGTCCAGCTCTTCGGACCGTCTCCGCTTCGGTTCCGGAGTCCAATCTGGTGAGGAAGCGGGTCTCTTCTGGCCTCCGGAGTGGGCCGGAGCACTGCTGCACTTTCCTTCCAGCTGCTTCCTCAACTCCTCGATCTTTTGGTCTTGGTCTGCTACGCGAGATTTTAAGGCGCTGAGCTCTGCCTTAACTGCAGCCATGTCGCTTATCGTCTGGTCATGTAATGATTCATGGAGGCTTTTGTTGCTTTCTTTTAATTTGTGAAATTGCTCACTTGCAAACTTTTCTAAGGAATTCAGCCGACCAACCATCGACTCCTCAAAAGGCAGGTCCAGGTCATCTTCCGAGCTGCTAATGTCAGTCATTTTCTTATCCTGATAGGAAAGCACAGAACGGACAATTATAATTGGAAGTATCATGTGGAATCTGTTAGAGGGAACTTCCTTAGATGCAAAAACGGTATTGAAAACAAAGTGTACACAATGCTTAAAGTGTTTGCTTTGGGTTAGCGAGTGCTCAGATTTAGGTTAACGCGTTTTCGACCAGCGGTAGGGAAACAACAGCATAACGCATGCGCGTGCGTTTGTTCGGCGATAATCGATCACGTATCGAAGCAACCCCTTTATAAGCATGTCGTCACGGTTGTTAAAAGGATGATAATAGGTTCCCAATCCGCCGTTGTACTCGAAATGTTCTCGTTTGTGCTATGTGAGTGCGGCGTTGCGTGCGTGCGTGTTTTGGCCAGCAATCTAGACAATGTAACATGGTAGCCCTTCAACAGACGTCACGACGGACGACAGTGTACAGCATGCATCGATTGTCAGCACGGTAAGAAGTTGTGACCCAGCTAAAAGCCCCTCCCCCCAATAGCAGACAGAAGTAACAGGAGTAAAAACGCCGGCTTCCCTGCTTAAAAGACGAATGTCACAAATGCAAAGCCTATTACTTTATTATTACTAGTGTTATTATTATTACTAGTCCTATTACACGGATCGACTGTCGCCGAGTTTCGAAAGTGTGAACGCATGTGTCGTGGAGTGGCCATTTGATTCAACGCAGATATCGGAAACCAAAGATGTTTATCTCTTTTCTCTCTCTTTTTACCTTGATTCTGGACCGATCGACGGTGACACTCCGAACTGGGCAGATGGTGCGGCGGAATCAACAACTCCACTTTGAGTGACAGCCCTTCTGGAGACACGCCCCAGCGGAAGACGACAGGTAGTTCACGCTACCTGACACACTGTAGTGTTTGACACGCGGGCGCCTAATGAAACTCACAGACACATTTCAATTCACACTGGAAGTACGCGTTACGTGGTAAAAAAGGCAGCACTTGGTTATCTGTAACTTCATGAGACTTTATGCAGGCTCTCTGTTCTGGAGCCGATGATGGAGGAGCGTCACACTGTAACGTCTCTGCTGCCCTCTAGTGGACAACTTAGGACAGAGACTTTCAGATCAAGTCTCCCAAAAGTGTTCATCTAATTATTATTTAAGAGTGACGTAATGAAGTTCGCAGACTGAAATACAAAGCAGAATGCAGATTGTTTATTGGACAACAAATAACTGTCACTTATTCTATTTAAAATTGTATAATGTCTTGGACAACACACTTACACATTGCGTATCCTTTGTTCTAATACACCTTATTCCCCTTTTGAAGAAATTTGGGGATTCAGATATATTTTTACATTTAAATACGATTGTCCTTGTATTTGGCTGTAATTCCAAACTGCTTATGTGCCGAAAGTAGCACGTACCACAGCAGGAAGAGAAAAGCAAACGAGAGATGTGGGGAGATCGAGTAGCAACGATTAACAAGTAATGGTGGAGTATGAAAATAGTGCCAAAATAAATGGCTTTAAAGCACATAATATGTTCTTGGCTGACACAGTAACCAGACTTTCTGTAGTCAATCCATCAGTCGATTGTTCAGGTGGGTCCAGCTAAATGGCTTTGGAAAAGTGCTGCGGTATGAAATGCACGATATTAACACATGACATCGTATGCTTGGCCGACCCCCCGATCGAACAAAATGCCCTTACAGTTAGAAACAACGACATGAGGATTTTGAGGTCGTACCCTGTGGTGGACTACCCACCAGCAAAAGTGCTTGGACTTTGTTTACACTAAATTGCTTTTTCTTTCCTCAGATGAAAAAAGCGAGCATTCGAAAATAAAAAATAAAATTATATTACTACTAATAATGAGTCTCTTCCACCAAAGGGATTTTGGATAGCATATTACAAAATTTTATTTTGTTTTATAGGTCGGAGAATACTAAAGAATGCCACCCACCATAGTTTTTGTGGAAACAGTTCCGTCGACAAGAGCGTGAGTCCTGTCTAGCCCAAGACGGCATGCCGCACACCATTACAGGTCCAGGTGTGAATGCCTGAACACAGGATCGTGGTACCGGCGCACGGCAGCAGCAAACGACAGCTAACTGAAAATTTTGGAGACAATCTAAAGACCACTACAGACACATGATAAACACCACTGTTAACGATAAGGATGTAGCGTAAATGTTTGTACATGATCCACACAGCAGGATCCACTTGCCCTCTCCACAGGCAATTAAACAACAGGGGTAAATCAATCGGAAAAAAAACAAAAAAAAAATCAAAAAAAAAAAAAAGTGCAAAAACCCAAAGACTGTGAGGGCCAAGGACAAATTTACAGAGATGGAATGGGATAAGGCCTTCCTGTGTACGGGATGGTAAGAACCTGCAATAATCGCATATCCCCCTGAACGTTTGCTTAGCTTCTGAGGACCATTCACAGCTCAAGATAGTTATTGCCCAAAAACTCTCACTGTTATATACTGATGATGGCCCCTGGGCTGCAATGAGACAGGCTCACTAGATAAAGCAAAGTTAATTCTTGTTCACAGTGAGTGATTCCCTCTAAAGATACCACCTATCCCAAACCTTACAACCTATCTCGATGGGCACCTTGTGAGGTTGGGCTGTCGCAGACACTAAAACCTTAGGCAATTCTGTAAATGACTTAGTAATAACACAGTTTTGAGGAGGAGCGACGGTCAATTGTTTAATGTTTTGAGAATACCTGGTGGTAATAGAGCGAATCTATCAAGATCAAGGGACTCTCAATTACACATTGCATGGCTAACTGGTTTTGCTGCTGGATTGATGAAAATTACTAAATTCCCAAACCAAAAATGAATCTCTGGCATAAACACGTGCACTAGAAATTTGCCAGTAAAATGTCTAATCTTACACTCCCACCAACATGTTCCACCTTGGCGATTTCCCCAACCCTCCCTCTGACTCGTGTCCGCACTAGCTCTTCTATTCGTTGAGATTTTTTCTCCCACTGACACATGGTTTTACCCTCTGCATTTTTGAATTGATTGAATTTTTCATCTATAGTTAGTTTTAAATTTGTCTTCTCGAGCAGCCCTGTATACTGTGACCTCCCTCTGTTGTCACTTTTCCCTTGTGGTATTTACCGTTTTGCTGGTTATAGTCGTTGTTATGTGCCGGCTTTTTTTTTTTTGCGAACAGCTCACTAGCCCTCCTAGAATATCATAACTGCTATCTAAAATAGGACCTCCCTTTCTTTTCTCCCTCTTCTTGTTCTTAGTCTACTTCCTATCTAAACTTCTCGTACCCGTACCACCCCCTTCCGCTCCATGTCCCCGTCCTTCCTGTTCTTAGTTGTCCTGTTTCACCCCAACCCTTCGCGAGTTGTAATGTTCTTTTTTTCGGACCCCTCCCTTCTCCCCCCCCCCACCGAGTCTTCTTCACTGAACCCCCCTGCCTCACTAATGCTTCTCTTCCTTCCCCCCCTTCCTTTCGCCCCCCCACACCTAAACTAATACCTCTTTGTGCTACGTGTCCTCCTCTTTTTCCTTTTTGTTTTTCACATACTGCCCACCCTACAGACTTTTTTAACGATCGGCAAACTACACAAGATAAAAAATTAAATACAACCAGTCTCAAAGCCATTAGACACGGTGATATTAGGTTCACAATGCAACAGAGTGCCAACTTTCCTCACACATAAGCCACTGTTTTAATAAAAATTCGTTGATGGACTACCGCTTCTTTATGGAGCAGGGACCTCAGACATTGCAATACATCAAAACCCCCCTCCACAGTTCTTTGCGAGCCTGGATGCGGATCATTTGTCAGCCTTGCATTCGCCCCCCCCCGGCCCATGACCTCGGACAGTTCTCACCCCACCACAGGGTAGATTGTGGCTCCCTGCCTTTCGGGTCACGGATCCTTTTTTTATTTTATTTTTCCCCCTCGACCTAACCACCCTTGTCTAGTTGCTACTTTAATCATTAAACCAAAAACAATTGCATAGATCATATTCATATGCAACGGGCAACTGGATCATGCAGTTTTAAATGGTTTACTGCCGACCTACCTTCCACCCCACACACGTTGACCTCAGTTGTTAATACGCACTGTCACCACCACACACTTCGGACTTCTTTAGTTTTACTTGCTTCTCCCAGAGGGTCTCAAAATAAAGTCTGTGCTGTGCTGGTTCGTTGATCACTTTCTCGGCTAGCTACAATACATACGAAACCAATATTATTGCACCCCCTGTATCTGTACGGTGCTTTTTTCCTTATTTCAAAATCAACTAATGTGTAGAGGCGATCCTATCCGTAATGTCCAGTGACTGTGTGTTCTTTTTGGTTAGGTTGAGACTTCCTTGATGTTGTGGTACAGACAGGTCAAACGACCATACAATAGTATTTTTTTCGACTCCAGCTTTTGCAGCTTATCGGTGCACATGCCGCATATGACCCAATCACTGTTCGTTGTTGTTGATTATTACTGGCCTTCAGGCTGTTTTCGCGCACATTCGTCCTGTGTGTATTTTCCTGTATAACCTCTACGGCCGGCTCGTTGTACACGAGCATCACTTCTTGATACTCCAAGGCTGCATGACCTGCACCTTGATGAACCGTACGCGACAATGTGGCTTACATGAACCGACTGCTCGCAGTACCCCAGTGTCGTCGTACCCTTGCGCCCCCCCCATCAACCCACACAACAGACCCGTACACCACCACTCACAAATCTTTGACAGTTCCGGTTACTCACTCTCAGATGCTCTCACCTGGAGAAGTTTATGCCAACTGTCAGAAACAAGAAGATTTTTCCCTGTAGGGCCCTATTTTTGAAAGCCAGCGAAACCATTAACTCTACTTTCTCTTACCCAGCATTGTAATGCCGTATTTAAAGACATACTAAATGACTATCCACATGTCACTCTGTCAAAGAACAAATTTCCCCACACAAGCTTTAAGCACAAAAGACACAACACAACCCTGTAACTTACCATGATCTATGCGTGGGGGATTTCTGGTGGGGTTCCATACAATTGGCCTCAGCAGCTTCTGTTTGTCGCGTTAAAAGGGGATGATAACAAAGGGGTAATTAATATTTAATTCAAGGGGACAACAACAACAAGAATCTGACATGTGTCTTGACGTCCATATATTCACTAACTAAATACATTAATGAGTTAAGTTATATTACCCCAGTCGAAAACAAATAAAGAGATTAAAATAACAAATAAACAATAATATAAAAAACAACTTTAAACCCACAATATGGGAAAAAAATGTGATGGTGTTGGCATCTATCATTTTATGGTTGTACGTGAGCCCCACCGGTGTGGCAACAGCAGCAGACGATTTCCCCCAAACACCCAGCCCCCCACCCCCCCCCCCCCCTGACCCCCTACCCCACACCCCTCCCAACCCCGACCCCTCCCCAACCAACCACACCGCACCACCTCTACACCCCATTTCACGCACACACACGACAACCGCCACCCACATCCCCCCTCCATCGCACCTTGTCGTTACTACCTTGACTTGTATCGCCTTCTGACCTGTCTTCTAATTGTCTCTAAAAAGTGATAGAGAATGCGAATTAGGAAAGGGGTTTCTGTGCAAGAAGCCCTAGTTGTAACTTATTCCTTTTGGTTATCCCTCAGCAATACAGCAACTGTGTGAACATAATATAAACGCAAAGAAAAAAATGTAAAACAAAATAACAATACCTAATTTATCCCCGATACACAGCACATCCTAATTAAACAAGACTTTAGGATCTACTTTATACTAAGGGCCTTTATCTTCTCTGTGTACTAGCATTTCAATGAATCAGTGCAAGAATCTCTCCGACTATTTATTTAATTTCTTCTCTTCCTCTGCTTTTGTAATCGTCAAACTTTGCATGTCAGTATCATTTCAACTAAATCAGGTCTTACCTTCTTCCATTGTCATGCTTTGAAATACAGTCTGTTGCAAAGTTCGCTTCTGTCAGATCAAGCATGAAAAATGACAAATAAGCACCATCCAAAAAGTGCAAACGATAAAGATCCAGGGGTGTTTATAAATATATACAATCAAAAATACACTTTGATCAAGACAATAGGGACAAATGCATCACTGTTTCGCCACACTAACCATAATTCAGCCGTGCTATTTCTAGTAAAACTATGGATGTAGCCTACAAATGATATTATATGTGCCACCAAAAAAAAAAAAAAACGTTTACTGCACATTTGCTATAGTCAAAGTACTACAGGGTAATAACACCATGTTTAAATGCTGGATCATCCGCGCGGCCACTTTGTAGACTAACATGCCAACTGCTACCCATGTAACTGTTATTTATCCGCTCAGTAGCCGAGTTTCAAAACCACCATGCGTGTGTGAACGCATATGTACAAGCATCACTTGAAATATGGAAAATGAGCGAGTTGTCTATTACCTTGATCAGCAGAAGATTGTGTCAGTGACTGAACAGCAGCGCAAGTCAACAGGTTTGATTTACAGTACGGTCACAGGTCACAGAGGGGGATGGGAATTAGTGTGAATCCACAGTGTCCCCTATAATAGAGCTTAAACTGACACCTGTGGGCACTGCTGAAGAGCACTTGATGTTTTCCCCCTCACAGCAAAGCACAAGTGCGTTTCATTTTAGACTGAAGGACAGTGGTGTTGCTTGGCACCCCGTCTATCCATAAAGATGATAATAACTTTAATAATCTGCATCTCTGTTAAACTTTAGGCGATAACAGAGAACAGAATCGGGGGCTGTGCTGCCCTCTGGTGGACAACTTGAGACACCGACGTTCAGGACAAACCAGCGGAGTCTTCTGCTTTTCTACTCCTAATTTGTTTCAGTTCATTTAAACTATATGTATACAGCACAAATGATTGAACAGTAATGCAATTTGGGGGAAAACACACACACAGTTTGACACAAATATTGCTACACAAACTGTTTAATGTTCAAAAGAAACGACCAAAACAAAGTGGAAGAAACATCAAATAAAAAAAAATAAAATAATTCACGGTATTTTAAAATAAAAACACCTTTAAAATGTAGCGAGTGTGTATCGTTGTGGTGTGTGTGTGTGTGTGTGTTGGTGGGGGGGGGGATAGATTACAGTACTATCTATGATCTAATCTATCTATCTATGCTATCTATCGATCTATCTATCTATCTATCTATCTATCTTCTCCAGGAAATAACCCTTGGCTTCTCCGTCGCCCTCTCCTGGATAAAACTGTGAATGGCCGTGTGTTAGAAACTGCTAAGGATTCCTACATTTTAGCAGAAAATAACACTCCAGGGGGCGCTCTTGAGCGGCTGACTTTATTCACAGACATCTTTCAAGTCTAACTTCTAATGACACACTCACTCTCTCTCTCTCTCTCCTCTCTCTCTCTACTCCCACACACAAACACATACACACACTACATCACACACACAGCACACACACAACACATAACCTGTGCACATCCACCACCCACGCCTAACACTACACCACGCACACACTCAACATGTGCACAACTCACCACACAAGCCACCACACATACACACACACACACACTCACCTGTGCACACTCACACACACGCACTCACACAAACTGGCTGGAAGGCTGTGTTTATACAGGCTTGTAATACCTTCTTGCTAAAAAGACAATTGATTTCACAGGTTATTTCATTTGAATGTATTGTTTGCTTTACCGATGACTGACTTGCTATTTGTCACGCTTTAGACTGTTGCACGTTCACATTGGATTTGAAGGCAACAACCTTTCCTCCATACATCCACGCTACCTGAAAGACCACAGCTTCCTGAATACAACGATACCAGTTACGTGCAGATCGGACCTCTGCTTCTCCAGATACGGCCAGGTAAGCTTTGGCCAATCAGATGGCATATGCTAGTGAGGGTGGAATTAACGAGGGTGAAACTCATTTTTATCTATATACCTAACCCTAACTTTAATACTTTGTGTATATGTAAAATGTCTACCAGATAAGCAGTTTTATTTATTTACCCACCCACCCATTTCTGGTAAGAGGTATAACAACACTGTTGTCTCACAGCAAGAAGGTCACCGGTTCGAGCCCCGGCCTTAGATGGTGGAATGGCGTTAAGAAGAAAGTAAATGAATAAATAAATATATAATAGATATACCTATCAGTTTAACGTCAGTGTGATTACACAATTTCCTTGAAATCGTTTAAAAATATGTATTTATCTTCAAAAACCATTGTAAGCGAAGACCCCATCATTATTTTCACATCTTAATAGTGCTAAAAGTTCATTGGTGAAATCCTCCTTCATGTTTCACTGATATGAATTCAAAACACAAATGCTGTCTCTCTGTCTTCTAATAAAGAATGCCTTATTGAAACCTTCATATAGAATCATACAGATTTATAATAAATTGCTGTGTGTAATACGCTGCAGGCTTCATTTCTCAGGCACACATGACTGATTACTACTGGAATCTGAAATGAATGACAGACAAAAAAAAAACGTTACACAGAAGCTTTATAAAATTGTACAATTGTCATATTTGTTTATAGATTTTGATTCTTTTTTATCTTTTCTTTACTTTATTTGTCATGGTCATTTTTCAATTTTCATGGCTGTCTTTCAATTTTATAATCAACTCTTGTCTTTCCTTGTTAAACTCTGCACAGTGTAGAAGTACATGTTCTATAGTCTGCTTCACCACAGGATAAACATAATCCATTTTTATGTTTCCCCATTGTATATGAATGCTTTGGGCCAGAATGTCCTATTCGGAGTCTTGTAATAATAATGTCTCATCTCCTACTATTGAGGCATACTCTCCGTTTACCTACTTGATTTTGTATATTGTATTTATTCCTTTCCCCGTCCCACATTTCTTGCCACTTTTTGTTCATGTGCTCTTCAATTCTTCCTTACATTTATGCATTTAGCAGACGCTAAAAGTGACTTACATTGCACCAAGATACATTTTACATTTATCAGACTCGTGCTTTTCCGCGGACTCAAAAACCCGATGAACTTGCTTGTTGCTGAGCCACAGCCTATGCTCACACTATTTGGGCTACAGGACAGTTATTCCTTGTATGATTCTTCTTAACGCAGGGGGATTAAGGTACCTTACACCATGTCAGTTGTTGTACTTGCCTATTTGGACCAAGGTGTTGGCGTAAGGGTGAGATGTTCGGCTAAAAGACTTCATTACCTTGTACTCCCACATGTGCAGGTGCCCACGTGAACCTCAGGAGTACACCCAATTTAGGTATTCCATGCAAGTTTATAAGTATCCCATATATTAATTTGTCATTGGTTTGCCTTGTCGTGTGATTCTCTATTGATTGGCTTAGTGTTTGATTGCATTAATGTCTTGATTGTTCACAAGCATATCATTAAGCCCTCGTGTTTAGTTCTTGGTTTAGTTTTCATAACAAACTTGTCATTGGATTAGCCTACATCAATGCTCCAAAAACTGGATCACTCTAAAACAATAAATAAAAAAAATTAAAAAAATTAAAAAATGTGCCTGTCTATTTCAAAAAGTAAATTCCATCTTGTGAAATATTTTTACCAGCAGATAACGTTAGCTTTATAAGGACTGTTTGTAAGGTTGACAGGATTTACCAATGTTAAGTACAACACTAGTGCAAATGCTTAAGAAAAAGTACTCCAATATCACTCGAAGTGAAATACAAAAGAAATAGCCACAAGCACCTGCTGTACCCGTTAGCGTTGCTATTCTTATTCCTATTCTTCTGCATCTTTATCTAACTTTGTCATAACCGAGAGCCGAGAGGTTTGTAATGCTTCACATTTCAAAGTGTTTGCTGCCCTCTGGTGGACAACTTGAGACACTGACGGTCAGGTAAAGTCGTGACTGGCCAGAGCAGGGAGGGACTGTTCACTGTATGCATTTTTTTCAGCCAAACTGACTAAATGGACGCATTGTCTTTAGTTTAACACACAAGTGAAACATTTGCGTTTGATGGTTCTTTTTGTTGTTAAATTTTACATTTAAATAACAGTCCAACTTAAGGTAAAAGTACTTGCATTGAACTGCCCTTTGGTATTTGTTTTAGAGCAGTCCACAAATAACCAAGGTTAAACGCCTAAACAGCCCTTTTCGGTTTAATCAGATCATTTTGTAGCGTAGTTGTGTTGTGTATTAATGCTGGATGGAAATGAGGAAAAATTTTACAGTATCTGACATCGATCCTCTTTAAATGAAAAGTACACTTTATGAACATTACAGTTACATTGTAATGTGTACATAGTGCAGGTGCAGTGAGTAATGTGCTTCCACATTCTTTGCTCAAGCAGAAGGTAATGAGAATACATGTAAAGACTGATTTGATCACAAAGCAGTTTAATGATTCAAAAAGCAAACAAAAAAACAACAACAGTAATTATCAAGAACAAATAAATATAAATATATATATATAATGTGTGTTACAATTTAAGATTATATACGAAATATTGTCAAATACAATATAAACCAACAAAAGAAGATCAATATTTTTCTTTTTTTTATTCAGTCTGTTGACTTTTCACTGGTCCTCTTGATGAGCTTTTTTACGTGATTTCTAATTTTTTCAACAAGGTATTGCTTGAACGTGGTTTTTATGCCTGCAGGAGTCCAGTCCTCCTCCCAGACGCCCCTGGAAACTCCTTCGTTGAGCACCGCCGCCGCGTTCATCTCCAGGTTTCTCCGATCTGACAGAAATATCAGGAGGTTGTTTTTAGTTCTCACATGACTTGACTTCTATTGAGAGAACCTGTCAAACAGTTAAGAGGCTTAAAGCGCGCTCACCTTTGATTTTCAGCTGGTCCATCATGTAGCCGAAGAAGGCCTGCTGCCTTTCAGTCAGCTTCTCACGGGCATCGGCTCTTTCTGGCCAGAATGTCTCCAGGATCTTGTCCAGCTCTTCGGACCGTCTCCGCTTCGGTTCCGGAGTCCAATCTGGTGAGGACGCGGGTCCTCTTCGGCCTCCTGGCGTGGCCGGAGCACTGCTGCCCTTTCCTTCCAGCTGCTTCCTCAACTCCTCGATCTTTTGGTCTTGGTCTGCTACGCGAGATTTTAAGGCGCTGAGCTCTGCCTTAACTGCAGCCATGTCGCTTATCGTTGCTGTCACAGCTATGGTAAGGGGCAGGACATTTCCCGACCAGGCGCCGAGTGCTGCCAATCACAGCACACACTGGCCCAGCTAACCAATCACAGCACATTATCTGTATTTCAGATGTGCGGGCCTTCATTTTGTACAGGAGCTACTTGAGGCGTTCGGGCCAGACTGGAGAGAGAGGTTTTGTAATAATGTACAGTTATTTGAAAAATTATGTGTTTTTTGAACAACCTAGTATGAGAGCCTGTTCGAGTACACCCCCAAAACAAAATCAAGAATTTGTAAAAGAGCATAATAGGACCCCTTTAACATTTTAAACGCCTCTCACAGAATCGCGTGAGCGTCCGGGATCCAGGACAAAGTCTAACGTATTTTACTACAAGAACAAACACTTCACACACCTGATAAAGTTTTGAAAATATTAAATATATTATTGTAAAGTTACCTGTTTTGGTGCCCAATTTAAACAACTAAAAGGGATAAACATAAATTTACCTCAGACTGAACCACCTCAGGCGCAAATTAATTAACAAGGATATGTAAAATAACAAAGAGCGGAATTTGAAAACTTATTAACACAGAACAATATAAATTTACAGTGAAATTTAACATTACATGAACAAAACGACGAATAAAGGTACATTTATAATGCTTACCTTTAATGTACTTTTATTCGTCGTTTTGGGTGACATAATTGCAATGCTTTAAGTAACAGAAAGTAATAAAAACTCGATCAAACTGAGTAATGTGAACAGAGCAGAGACAAACAAGTAAGATGAACGTAATTTTACTAAGTTAACAGTGTTGCAATAACACTCATCAGTCATAGTACACAGGTGTGGTTTGCGCTATAACAAAATCTGCTATACAGGAACGAGGCAGAAAAGTATGACATAATCATCAGTCTGATTAACTCGCAAAATATTCCATGTGAAGAAATGCAGGACAAATTCCCCAAAAACTTAAGCAAAAATACTCTCCTTGTGACCTCAAAATATATTAAATGTTTTTTTGGGGGGCGGGGGGGGGGGGGGGGGGAAACATAAAGATTGTAACTGCTATAAATCTTTATCATAACCATATGAAACCAACATGAATAGTAAAGAAAGAGTGGATTGTGTGGATCATGAAGCACCACTAATTCGGGGTGGGAATCACCAGAGGCCCCACAATACAATATTATCATGATTCTTGTGTCACGATATAATTTTATTGCGGTTTTAAATGTATTGCGATATTCTGCGATATATTGCAATTTATTACCTTTTTCCAACTTCAAATTATGTCCCTAAAGGGAAACTTAAATAAAGAAATATTTCTCAGTTCAATTTTAATGCGCCATTGCCCAAAAGGGAACTTGCCAGCAACCAAGTTGACTCACCGTTTCGATAACATCCCGTGCATAATGTTGTATGCACTTGGCAAACTCAATTATTTGTATTACAGTCTAATCTAGTCCACCGTAATTAAATGTAAACCGGTATGCACTGCTGTGCTACTACAGGTATTTTGAACAATGTAACTTGAACTTGTACAAAAAAGTTGTGCAGACCCTTCAGCAATTAGGGCATTTGTTAAATTTAAAATAATTAAAGCATAGTCTTACATCCGATTTAAATGCGGAAGGGGCTTTCCTGATAACTTTCCAAGATGCCGCCATCTTTATTTCACTAACTTACTGCATCCTGAAGGTGACCCAGCTGACCTCACCAGAAGAAAAAATCTCAACACCACCATCTAGTGGATTGTAAAGAAATTGACTTTATTATTCTACCAAATAGTATAATAAAAGATCGATAATTGGCTTCTGTGTATCGATACAGTATTGACGTGGAAAATATTGCGATACTATGCTGTATCGATATTTCCCCCACCCCTACCACTAATTGACTACTGAAGACTGGTAGAAGGCCTTGTGGACCAGCAAATAAAAAATTATAGCAATATTTGGTACATTTGGTTGGTTTTTGTACAGCATCCAGTAGTCAAAAGGATGGATCCTCACTGTGTAAACCCAGCTGCAACTGCAACTTAAAAGAGTGGCACTCTAAACCCAAAAGAGCAGTATCTTCTTGTCTACATCTTGTTGATCAAGGGTTGTCCTACAGCACGATAATGACCCTAAACATACTGTACTTCCAGGCTATGTCATGGCAAGAAGAAAAGGATTCAAATCATGGAAAGTGATATGGAATAGCCAGCACACTCTCCAAAGTCCACATCTAAACCTCATCCAGCTGGCTTGAGAAGACTTGTGGGACAACAGTGTGAGAATATTTTTTTTTTTTTGTACTTCAACTGTAGAAAGGTCTTTTTTCTACAGTGATAAGAGTTTTTTAATCCCCAATTGTTTATTGCATTATCACAAACTCAATAACTCATTTTTTTTACTCTAAAGGTCCTTGCACAATAAGGTCAAAATGTTTGTTTTTGACTACACAGTTAAAACTTGACATTGTGCTTTATTTGATTGTGCTGTACGTAAGAGGTCACCAAACTCAAACCTTTCTTAAAGGTGCATTTTTTTTCTGTTTCCGACTTCAGAGTTTCACCTATGAAATTTGTAAAATTATGCTTTTGTGTGATGCTACATTCACAGTGCCAGGTTGAAATATAAAGACCTCTGGCATATCAACTAGTGCAACATAAATTAAATATTACTTAGTTCGCCTTTAATTCCATTGATTTGCTATGCTAATTTCTCCATCTCTGCATCGAATCAGACTAAAACCAGAGAGTAGAAAACACTAATCTTGATATTGCCATATGTTGTTGCTGGTTTTCTAGTGTAATTTCACACATCTGTCACATTTCCAATTTTCACATCTTGCATCTGGAGATTTCATGTAAGAAAGTGTGTGGATGTCAGTTTGTTACACAGTCAGACATGTGTGTATCAATCCATAATATGCATCTTTACAAAGCCTTGCTAAAATATCGTGAAGTTTTCTACCCGTTTTGTAATCTCACTGGAACCAACCTGCAATTAATACAGGGGAAATGACCTAGGAATTAATCACACCCTATGATAATGATGTTTATTTACACACCGTTGTTTTAGCATTCAATTCACTGAAGTAATCAAGCCAATCAGGGCATATTTAGATATTAAAGGGGTCATATGATGCTATTTTAAAGATCATTATTTGGTGTATTTTGTTGGTAAATATTTGTTTGACATGCTTTGATGTTCAAAAAACAATTTTTTTTTTCAAATACTGTACATTATTGTAGTTCTTCTATGCCCTGCCTCTCTCAAACGCTTTGTTTTCAATAAAGCCCCCTCCTTTGACAAACGCAGTCTGCGCTGATTGGCCAGCTGACCCCAGTGCATTGTGATTGGCAAGTACTCGTCGGAAATGTAACGCCCCCTTACCATAATCACAGCTTCAGCTTTCAAAATAAATATCAAGACAGTTAATAATGTCGATAGTTTTACCATCAGTTCAAGCCCGAAAAATGGAACAGAGTCACGTGACAGACACAGAGATGATGCAGTACACAAGCCGCGGTTAAGACAGCTGACCTCCTATGATTTCTGACAGACAGTTCACTCTCTTCTATGATGTGACCCTGTTCCCCTCATACACACAACACACGACGCGTTACACTGCGCTGTGCAAAACTCCGCATTTGAACAGTAAATAGAAAATACTTAAACAAGTAACAAAACATACTTACAGTAGTTGATTCAGAAGCGCCAGATTGTCATAGCAAAGTCAGAATTGACCCTTTTTTTGTTTGTTTTAATCAGCCTTTGTGCACAGCTGACTTGTACTCTTCCATTTCAAAAAACTGTCGCTCATAAAATGCGTTGCACAAATTCGAATATCTGTGTTGTGCTGTTTTGTTGTAAATAAATCTTTACCAATGATTCCTAATTGCATCTACTGCCGGAAGGCAAATAAAGTGCTTTTGCTTTCGCACTGAAACACACAGCGTCTCCCTGACATGGCTGCATCAACACTACTGCTGTTCCTGAAACCATGCCGTCTTTCTTTGCCTGAACATTTGGGCAGTGTTATGCAAATCTTCCCACATTGTGACTTAGATATGTGGGGGCGTGTTAAACGAGCCGTTTTTGGTAGGCGTGGCTGAATCTTAACTTTTATAAAGAATATCTCTTTGGATTTGATACTTTAGTCTTTGCAACTTTACAGATCTTCTTTATGCATCAAGAGCTTGTAACACTCCAAAGAGAAAGGAAAAATTGAAATCGCATCATGTGACCCCTTTAATATACTTGAATATAAATGTAATTATTATGAAAACTATTGATATTAATAAGATGAAACAAAGTGTAAATTATTTCAATCCAATACTTTATTATAATTTTTTTTTTATTAATGCATACATACATAACCAATAACAATATAAAAGTTATTTTTGTGGGGTTCATATAGCAAAATAACGTGCCCTGCAACAAGAAGGTAGACATCCTGGAAATTATATCAAATATGATAAAAAGATAACAGGATTGATGTCAGAGCTGATAGCCTTGTGAGCATCGTGCCGACATACAGCGCTGTTGCGCTACGGGCATCCCGAGTTTGAATCCTGGCTTGAGGACCTTTCCTGATCCCGCCCACTTCACTTCCTGTCACTTCTACACTGTCCCATACTAATAAAGTCAAAAAATGGCAAAACTAAATCTTAAAAAAAGATGGAATGATAAACATTTAGGATGTGTAGCGGTTATTTGCCAAAACTAGACTAAAACTAGCAAATGCGTTAAAGTTTAGCAAGTTTTACACAAATTTGCTCCCTCAGAGAATAACAAGCTTTTGACTTTTGTAAACCTTTGTCAGCTGTCATCTCTACATCTTTGGCTTACCAAAAGTTGATTAGTTAAATTTTTTCAAAACTTGGCACAGACTTTTGTTGTCAATTAATATTTCTGCCTATGACAGATGCTCTTACAGTCCCGGTGAAAACAAAGCAGCTCAGAGATGTCGGAGTAAAAACGTGATAAATGGATGGCGGTATTTCGCTATTGGCAATGAGCTGTTTCAAATGCATTCCGAGTAATTTCGTGAAGATTATATACGTTTTATATCCTCTCTCCTCTGTGAGCCCATGCTGCTGCTTTGCGATGCAGCTCAGGTGCCAGGCGGCTCAATTCTCACTTAGTTCTTCCTGCTTTCAAGCCGCTCTTCTTGGAGCGTGGCGGGAACGCATCTGATGTTGAAATAATCCATTAGATTTGATCCTTCACGCTGTGCCGTTCGTCGTGTCGGAAAATTTTACAGTACTTCCCGACTGCATGTTCAGCCCAAAGGACATCAAAAGGAACGTCAGACCAGCGAGCATATGTATCACTGTCAAGAAACCATTTCTCAACTCCGCTGGGACCATTTTTATGCCTACACTGCAGACATGGCAACCTCGGCGTGTTTTATATTCAAATCAGGGCGGCTCTGCTTTTAACTGTGAAGTATGGGAGTATTATAGTGTGTGCAAATGCATCTTTCCTACATTAATATGGTGCCTTAGTTAATCTCCCCACATCTGGCGTACCATAAGGCAGTGCGCACCCAACAATGTGTTTGCTTTGCTCAAGTGGCTATGGGCCGTGATTAATTGAACCTCAGTGAGAGAGTTCGGGCTCCACTAATCTAGTCTTCATCACCTCAGCTGCACAACTTGGCCCCTAAACTGAAATGTCAACGCCCAGCCGCCCACAGCCCGATGTGCACTCTGAAGATTAAAAACAATTTCCATCCTGCCAACAGGGCTACATGTATAAATGTAGTTTTCATATTGTCAGAGATAAAAGAGTTAAGCATAACATACAGTCAGGTAGATATTATTGCAAAATAAACCAGACCGGGTGGATCAGGACTTGTTTACTTTGCAATAATAATATAAAAATACTGATTTGATTTGACAATTTATATTATATTAAAGCTATTCCTCTATTACTTCCTCGAAACAGATTGTTTTCACTCCATTACAGCAGAGAAAACAATCTGCTTAGTAACAAGACAAACACTGAAATAATATAATATGTATATTATTAATCCGCAAAGTAACATTTTTATGGACTAGTGAACTACCATATTATATGTCTTATTCTATTTTATATGTAAATTAGGAATCCACCGTTATGGAGTGGGGGGAATGTAAAATTTGGATTTGGAGTTATATAATTTAGTTTGAAGCATGCTTTGGAAAAGTTGATAAATAAGGTACAAAAAAGGAATGCAGCCATTATTAAAGTTCTTGTTGATATACAGTTGATAATTGGGTTTGATATATAACCTTACAAGATGGTTATTCAAATTATATAAATTACACTAAATGCACTAAAATACATGAACATACATTCATTATAAGATTTGCTAAAGATTACATCCAACTTTCTACTTGTAATTAAAAAAATACTAGTGCATATATTTGAATAGGGTGAATTTGAAGGAATATTTGTTACTTGAAGATTATATTTTTTAACCATCCCATCTTTCACTGTATAAATTAAATACAATTTAAAATCATGGAACCTCTTCCACACTGTAAAATTTAATGTTATATTAGATATTTTGTAATTACTTGTATATACCGTAAATATATAAGTACACATTGTAACTATATGCATGCATGTCATGTCACATATGTGCTCAAAAGGCAACATTTTTCTGTTTGTCACCTCTCAGATTGTGTGATTTGGAGCACATAAGTGGCAGCTCAACACCATTCTTCACACAATGTCTCAATCACACTTCATGATATGCAATTAAGTTTACTTTCAAGCAGTAACTTAGACTTGTTGCCATGGTGCTAATAGGAGCAATTTGGGAGTGTGCACGGTTCTCTCTGCCTCTCTGTGGGCTCAGTTGGCTTCATGCAAAAGGAACCAAACACTTGAAAAAATCACCCTCATCTCTGCAAGCAGGTCAAGTGGAAGCTTCCAACAGTTATGGCATGTGACTGGCACATTTGATTGACTGACCCGCACACTGATTGAGCATGCTGGGAGAAAAGCCTGCAGGTGGGTCAGTCTGTCTGATCTTTGAAGAAGTCAGTGCACTTACATTGACAGCCCAATGCTCGCATATATGCACAAGACTATCCAAGTGTACTTACTCGGTACAATTCAGGATTTGATGCAAACTATGTTTGGCTTTCGAAGCATTTTTTTTTTTTACTTGCACAAACATTTTGGAATGTGAACAAACCCATAACAAAAAGTATTAAATTATGACATTTATTTTTAATGAATCAGACTTAAAAATTCAGGAAATGCTACTCTGAATCGATTTGACGAGTGAACTCTCTGAATTTGCTATTGAATCTACATCTCACGCAAACAAGTCCTGAAAGTAAGTGCAAAAAGAATAACAAGAAACTCTGTTTACATCATTTTATAAACTATTTATTTATTTGTTTGTCTGTTTTGGATAACACTTTATTTGTTATGTGTATTTTTTATGTAGTACATTTTAGCAGATAACATGTTATAAGGAATATAAAACGAATATTTTCATTTAAAGTCCAGCCATCATTATATATTTTTATTTCAATGTTTATGCAAACAAAAAGAGCATAGTGCTGCTAATTTTATTTGTTGGTTTTCAAAATAAAACTTGGTAAAATTATATTACTGTGTGTATCAATACTGTTTGAACATTTCCAGAACATTTTAACAATACCGTGCATAAAAGTTTGGACTGGTACATTATTTAAAAGATTTAAGTATTTTTTAACATGGGTAGCTCTCAGCCACTTAAATTGTTTTTTTTAAAGTAGCTCTCGAATGATATAAGGCTGTAGAACCCTGGTATAAAACATGCTTTTATAACTGTTGCAAAATATTCAAAGGTACTCTTATTCAAGCTGCTCAGGTATGTGCTGTTAGACGCAGCCACAAACCTGTGAGTGATGATTTAAAAAACGAAATCCATCAAAGCAGTTATTGAATCAAAATCTGACTCACTTTCACTGGAGCTACAGTGTTAACATTAAAATTTTTAATTATCATTAAAAAAATGTTTGCAAAAAAGAAACAAAAAATGGGAGGAAAAGTCACTCTCAGTCTCAAAACACAAATAGGAAGAATAAACTGACCAAATCTCCATTATCTTGTTTATACTTACAATGGACTCTTTTTTGATATCACCATAATGTCCATAATGAAGGTTGTGTCGTTTATTTTCATAAATGTGTGTGCGAGTTCAGCTCTTGTGGGCAGGGTGCATGCTTTATGAGGTGGCAAATAAAGCAGAGAGACGTTGCTGCAGCCAGTAAAAAGGGCCAGTGGCTGTGTCATAAGACCAGAACATGGAGGCGGTGATTACGGCCTCATTGGGCTGTTAGCAGGAATGGGCCAGCCATATTTAGAGAGCCATAAAACAGAGGCAGGCTGACAGCTTTACAGCATGTGGTAATGCTTAATGGAAGCTCTCCTCTGCAGGCTTATTACGGTAAAAACATACACCTCACAGGTGATGCTGCCAAAAAAAAAAACCTCTTTCAACGTCTCTTTTTCTAGAAAGCTTAAAAAACATGAAACAAGGCATCAACGTAACCTGTCTGACTGTACCTACTTCAGGTCAAAATGCTCCGACCTGACAGCATCATATTGCTATTATTGTTTACAAGAGGACTAAACTGGGAGAAATTAGTTTAGTGGATATTAATATTGTTATTATTCTTTTTAAATCGACAAGCTTTAGATTTCATTCATAGATCAGTTCCATAAACAACATCAATTCCATAAACTAGATCATCAGTCCCACACACGGAAATAGACAACCAGAAATTAAAATTATGTCATGATTGAGCCTACTCACCCCATTTATGCTTGGACTTCCTTTCTTCCGTGGAATGGTGAGTTTCTGAATTTTCTAAGCAGCTCTTTTTTCATATTTCAGTTCTTGTGTCTATTATCAAGCGCCAGAAGACCAATATCAGAAGTGTATTGATTTTATGGTGTATACAAATTCAAAAAATATATAGAGATTTTATATTGTAACAAACACTTGGGTTACTGAACTTACCTTGTTAATTTAATGTTGTCATCTGACCCACAATTACCATGGTAAAGGCTCAAACAGTGTCATGTAGATGAAGAGAATCAAGCATACCAACAAGAAGACGATATCAAACAGAATTGATTTTATGGTCTATTGAAATTAAATGCATTGTGATTTTATATTGTAATAACATTTGGGTTATTCTTAGGGATGTAACGATATTATCAACATCGTGATATCGCGATAGCAAAACTGTCTCGATATTATCGTGGTCACATGACTATATGAAACGATAGGACTTCCGGGCAAAATGTGCAGTTTTTAAATATATTTAAAATTTTTACTCTAAGATATAAGGTTTGTAAAGTTGTGTTTAGTTATGCTTTGGCACAGTGTCTGTCAAATGAACTAAAACCGAAAGCACAATATGGCTTAATTCCTTCATCAAGTCTGTTTGCGCTGTGCATTTCAAAGCGAGTGTTGAGGTGATCAGCTTGTGATCTGGTGTATTCTGCGCCTCAGAACGGCTCCATTCACAGTGAATACAGTGAACTCGTTTATTGCACGTGTGAGTTTAGCACGCGTTTGGGAACAGCCACCATAGGCTTTATTTTCGCAGCAGAAGATTACAGCATTTCACTAGATTTGTAGTGAGACGCGTTTTTGTAAGCATGTTTTCACTGAAGCTGGCAAGCTGGAGTTTTCCTTCAAAATAAAAGCGCTAAGTTACTGCCGTTTGTGTCAAAATAAAATCTTAAAGGGATCATATGATGCGATTTCAAGTTTTCCTTTCTCTTTGGAGTGTTACAAGCTGTTCGTGAATAGATAAGATCCCTAAAGTTGCGAAGACTAAAGTCTCAAACCCAAAGAGATATTCTTTATAAAAGTTAAGACTCGTCCACACCCCCCCTAAAACGGCTCGTTCTAACAAACCCCCACATGTCTACATCACTGTGTGGGAAGATTTGCATAACACCGTCCAAATGTTCATGCAAAGAAAGAAGGAGTAACTTTTATTCTCGCTGTAGTATTGTTGTTGCCGCAGCCACGTCGTGATGCACATGTGATTCGTTTTTTGTGAAAGAGAAACTTTTTTTGTTTGGTACCTTTCCAAAAGAGGACGATATCCGTTTCATCATGCCTGGAGCTGATCCATGCTGGTTGCTGAGGAAATACTACAACTTTGCTCTGTGGATCGCCGGATTGGCTTTCACTGTGGACGATGCGGAGTCCAGCCTGGGGTCGTCACATTTGGTTGCCGCAAGCCTGCCGGACGCTGCTTGTCTTCGAATCCGCCGGCCTCTGCTCACTCTAGGCCTCCGCCATTTTCCCTCACTTTTTGTGAGTTGTGTGTTTCGTTGTGAAAGCGAAACACTTTGTTTGGCCTTCCAAAAGAGGACACATTTAGAAATCAGTGGTTAAGTTGTATTCCAGAACACTTCAACCCGATTATTCAGATGTGTGCAGCACATTTTATGGAGTACTGTTTACTGATCCTGGTAGAGTAGGCTACAATGCCGGCTGTCAGACTGTAAGTAAGTTTTTTTTATGTTTAAAGAGTTTTTATATTTAATATTTTAAGCGAGTTTTTTGGGCAGTGTAGAGTGGCGCTTGTTGTTTGTCATTTCTCCGATAACAAATGCATATATGGTTTTATGTTTACGCGGCGCGACGCATGCAATGCTTAAAAATACAGTATAAATCATTATAATCCATAATTATGTCCCCACTGGATGGCACGAATGCCTCATTTATAATGGGTTTTTATGTTTTTGAATCATCACTCCGGCCTGACTGGGTATCATCAGAATATGGTGAGGGGCATAACATTTCCGTTTCTTGAGGTATTCGGCCAATCACAACCGCACTGGATAGCTGGCCAATCACAGCACACCTCGCTTTTTCAGACCGATGAGCTTTGTAAAAATCGACGCGTTTCAGAAAGGCGGGGCAAATAATCATATTGCGGGGGAAAATAATGTGTTTTTTGAACCTTAAACGCTAAACACTTTCGTTACCCACACACCACAATAATGGCTATTAGCAGCATCATATGACCCCTTTAATGCCTAAATAAGTAAAGATTATGCCTATGTTTTTTTTAGTTACATGAATGAATCTTTATTTAGAGTCCGAATCTGTTGAGTGAATGTATGATTCAATGTCACCACCTACATCTATCTATCTATCTATCTATCTATCTATCTACTATCTATCTATCTATCTATCTATCTATCTATCTATCTGTTTATCTATCTATCTATCATTCTATCTACCGTTCTATCGTTCAGCCTATCATTCTGTCGTTCTGTTGTTTTGTCTGTCCATTATCCGTCTCATTCTATCAATCTACCATAGAAGATATTTTAGAGCCTAAACTGAAGAAAAGATTATGCACTATTTTATGGTAGGCTATTTCATTTTTTTCTTTCTTTCTTTTTGAAGCTTCAGTCACACATAACTGTCCTTGTAAATGTAAAATAGTTCCATATCTTATTCCATTCCATTAAGAAATACTGCATACAGGTTTAGAATGACACAAGTGTGTCAATGTTCATTTTTGGGAGAACAACTATTCGTTTAATATTACTTACTGTGGCCCCTGAAACTATTTCGATGAGTGGAAACAAACCTTGAACGTGAGCGAGAATGAGAAAGGGAAAAGAGTTTCTAAAAGAGTTAAAAGGAGCATTTTTAGACAGAACAATAAAATGTTCACATTCATATATGGCTAATCTGAATAAGCAATGAAAGCGAGCAAACATTTGGATTTCTGTCCTCAATAGAGCATGAAACTCAAATCCAGCTCAAAGTTTCTCCCCTGGGCTGAATTACAATTAAAGGAGGTGGTGGGACAGAGGAGGAATGTCAGAAGAATTGTCTAATTGAGTGTGGAGCAGTAAGAGGTGGTTTATATGTCCTTCGTGTTGTGATTGATGGGATTACATGAGCATGCTCATCCCAAACTATCATTTGGAACTCAATTTAAGGGTTTATACAGATCTCTCACTTTCTCTCGACTGGCTGTCTCATTCCCGGTAGGACCAGTCAAGGGTGAGAGCAGCTCAACTGGGTCATTACCCTTTGGCCCACGACAGCACACAGCTGACGCAGATAAGTCTGGGCCAGCAGAAGCGTGAAATTCTGTTCAGATATCACTCACACCACAATACAATCACACTTTCTGTCTCAGAGCATTGGAAACAATTCGAGAAAGAAAATGAAAATTCTGTCATCATTTATTTGCCCTGATGTCATTCCAAACCTGTACTTTTTCTTTGTCTTTGGAACACAAAGATAACATTTTGCAGAATGTCCTGCATTTTCCAAAAACATTTTAAGACTAAGTAGAAACCATCCATTATGATCAGCTTAGACTTATAATGCTTTGACAGTTTGTCGTGCAATGAACTTGTAAATTTTACTGGTAAGTTCCAAAAGTACAATAATTGTCAAATCAAAATTTGTCCCAACATTTCACAACTAATTAAATCAAATGTTTTCTGTTAGGCTAGAAATCACTTTTATGTAAAACCCCCTAAAATCAATTACTTTAAATGCTAAAAGTGAATTTAGGCATCACTATATTATAAAGTACAGTCTGAAAATGGGTATTCATTTTGAGATTTGCAAGGTTATATTTGGCAGGTGTTATTAAATTATTAGTGTTTTTAAAAGAATAGCTTTAATTGAGTGTAGATGATGTCAAGGGTCATCTAAAATGGAAATGAGAATGCACAATTATCAGTAATATCATGTGATTAAATAATAGAATATCTAATATTTTCCAATATCCAATGCTTATATATTGTGCAGCCCTTATTATATTTGGTGGCTATGATAGTAATTTAATGCATTTGCTGCAACGTTTTGCTGTCTCTTCATGCAGTATAAGTAAAGTACTGGAGTATAAGTAAAGTACTGTAATGTGGAGATGAGCAGAAGAAAGCCAGTTCATTTTTTTATGCAACATGTGACGTTTCTATCATGCATGGAGGTAAAAGTGGACATTAATCACATTCAGTCAGCTACTTAAGACCCTGCGAAAACACTTGAATGTTTAATGTATGCAAAATGACATTTTATTTGTAATGGACATGACATTTCAAGCAGTGACAGCTCATATGATTATTATAAATGCGGTTTGAGAACATCATATTAGTTTAGAACATGCATAGGTGTATAATCTGTGCTTTCCGTGGTTCTCAATGCTGTTCTTCTCTGTTTAGTGTTTTAAAACTGCCTGCTAATGTGCTGCATTTACATAAAAAGTTGACGACAGACCTCAATAACTAGCATTTACAACTTAGCTAAAAAACCCTCTAAAAACAATTTTCATTTTGTTATTTTGTTTTCTTTTTATATACAGATGTCCGATTAGTTAATCAGCATCAAGCTGCCTCTAGGTGCTGTGATGCAAATTACAATCATTATTTCCCATGTGTTGCCGGAAGAATGGTTTTAGCCTCAATTAAGCGTCAGTCTAAATGTTAGGTGACTATAATTTATGAAACAGGTCATCTTTTGTTGGTCCTGCAACAACAACACTCTCTAAAACAGTCCAAACGCAATCTTTAATAGTAGGATTTTATTCTGGGTAAACAAACTTTGAAATTGACTTGTTTTTAGATATTTTGATGCATGTTTGTATTATTAAAATGCTTTATTAGGTATTTTTGCAACAACGTATTCAGAAAATAACAATGTACACTATTAAAAATAAAGGTTGCAATTGTTTTTTTTGGTTTGATTGATTTGTTAGTTTTTTTTGGAGCAGTGCCTAGAATAACCATTTTTAGGTACCCAAATAATCTTTCGGTGAACAGTTCTTATAATACTTTTTGTGCAGAACATAAAAAATAATTAAAATATAAATAAATAAGGGAACTGTTTATGGAATAAAAGAACTTGTTCCCTTAATCAAATCTATCTATCTGTCTATCTATTTACCAGAACTATTAATATTATACATTTTAAGAAAATGCAGTTAATGCCTGTTTTTTTTAAGAAATAAAAATTAAAAAAATGTTGTAGAAAAAAACTATTAAAAGTAATATTATGTAAATATTATCATAAATTATGGCTAAAGTTATTTGCAGTTGTAAGTGTCAGTTAAATTAATAACTAACTTATTTGGTTTTCAGTATAATATATTACCTATATATATCTAATATATTTTTTTTTTTTTTTAAATCAAATTTAATTTTAACATATAGACATCAATATTCTCCTAGAGTTTTTTTTGATGACATGACATATGTTCCAAACGTATGGTTATTTTATCCAGCACTGATGCTTTTATTTTTCTATTTTTTTGCCACAGTATCAGAGCAGTGTTAAAAAAAAGTTCAAATAATGGCACAGCAGTCTCCCCAAACTGTTATACAGAAAACACTAATTTACTTCAATAGCTAATTTATCTAGCTTCTACCTCCAGTCCCACCTTGTTACCCCTGTCGACTGACTGCTACCTCTGGGATTGAACCCTCTTTAGCATTGTGGACTCAGAGAAAGTCTCCATTCTCATCACACACATTAACCAGAGAGATAGTGTCAGTGAGGTCAGCACCAGCCACAGACCTGATGGGACAGAAAGAGCCCAGCACAAAGCTGAGCTCCATTTGCCAGAATCAACCCATCTGAGCCGCTGACATGCTCAGAGGAAGTGATTCGGTAGCTCGTTTACGTGGCGGCACTCCAGTGGTAATTAGCAGCAGTAAATCTTCATAGCGTGAGCATTGAAAATGAGCATTATATGCCTAACAGTGATGAAGGAAGTTTTTAGCATTGTGTTACCCAGTTGATAGGGTGTCAAGGCTGGTTGCCAGGTGGTTACTTAGCACCCCAAGTCAAAAGAGCCCACCTTCATATCTCTATCTGGCTTCTACATACAGATTGGGTATTGGGTAAATCATTGGGTTATGAATTTTTTATGGTGAAAATGATGGTGGTGGAATTTTTGACTAATACAACCTGACTAAAAATGACACACAATGTTATCGTTTCTACATTATCTCAAATTGTGTATTGCGAGTAATATTTATAATGAATTTCTTTTTAAATAAAATGGTTGGCTATTTTGTCTTGTTAAGTGTAATGGAGGCGACGAGACGAGAGACGTGCGGATCCATTTGCAGGCTTTTATTAAACAGAGACGTGGTCATAAGAGGCAATGGGCCAAACAGTGGCAAACAGCTACATTTCAGGCAAGACAAAGAGTATTCCTAGGGCAAGCGTGGGTCTGCGATCGGCAAACAATATCCAGAGGGCTTGACATGAGGGGTTATCCAATAACACAAGCAATAGTCCAGGCAAGGTGCAAACACTGTCCGAAACAGCAGGCAGAGGGTTAATCCAAGATACACAGGCAGAAGATCAGAAAACAGACAACAAGGCAACACAAAACGACTTGACTTAGACTAGAACTAGAAACGGACACTTGGAATGGCTCCGTAATGTAGCTATCGCTAGAAGAGTGATATGCACTAAACAATACTCGGCAGTGAAGAGAGGAAGTCCATGGCTTATAAAGCGTGTCTCATTGGATGCAGCTGTGTGTGTGTGTGTAATCAGTGCAATGGATGATGGGAAATGCAGTCCAGGAAATGCAGTCCATAAAAATTTGCATTTGTATAAAGATATGCACAGGCATTTTTAAAAAGCAGAACAAATAAATGATTAACGCATAATGTAAAGTTTTCAGTTGTATAATGTGACAATCATATAACAGAGAAAAAATATTATATCAGTTTTAATAAAAATCAAACCATGAGACATAAAAGTGCCTGAAGTTTCAGAAACAACCAGTAATAGTGGCACTTGCCTTCACAAACCACTCTTATAGTATGTAAGGTAATATACATTTTGACAAATTTATAAATGGTCTAACGCCTTGAACTGACACTAGACCTTGGCGTAGAAGGCAGAGGGTAGGAAATAAAAGATAGATGTCGTAAAATAATGTGCAGATGCAGTTATTAAGTTTGGCGGGATTGTTGATGTGGACGGGGAGGTCTGAGGGAGCATGAAATATCACATATGCTCAAAGATCAAAGCTGTGCTGATGGTTTAAGGAGACAGTCATAAATCAATCTCTAAGAACATTCACACCAGACGGCCAGCTCTGTTTTGATGTTGTTTCCCTTGGGGGGAAAAAAGCTGAATTAAAGCACTGACTGACTTTTGGAAAGAGCTCATAAGGATGAAAATGCTGGAATCTGAAGATTATGGAGCAGTTATTAATGCGTCAGTCAGGATAATTGCATTTGCTACCTGAATTGTGAATATTTCTCTTGCAGACGGTGTGGTGAAGGCCGTTACTGCACCACTGATTGAGTGGGTTCAAACGCGGCCTGATTTAATGAACCACTTATCTGGTAAATCTAAATCCACTAAGACCAGTTACAGAGCTGCTGATTCACATGGAGTTTGAGTCATCTGACTTCTTCCAGTGAGATTCACATTAAGAACAGTGAGCTGGTCAGGATGTTCCTTTTTGTATGGGTTCCATGACTGGAGGTGGTTGAACTCTATGTTCATTTAAAGGGACAGTTCCCTGAACAATTAAAATTCTGCGATCATTTATTCACCCTCATGTCATCTCTGACCTGTATTTCTTTCTTCTTTCCCTGTACAATAAATGGAGCCCCGAGCTTCCAGGTTTCAAGATAAAAGCGATTCTTCTTATTCACTGACATTTTCTTGACATTCGTCAAATTCTATAAATGGTCATCTTACTTTTATTTAATTGGATTTTTGTAGGCTGCAGTTAACAAAACTGAATGCTTTGTTAATGAATCACACTTCATTCACTTTTATTATATGGAAAAAAGGTGGGTAAGGATGCACTGAAATTACATTGATCCTATTCTAAATTTTAACTCACTGATTCAATGACCCGTTCACATTGGTTAACAGAGTACAATGAACAGAGAGATTTTGAGTCAAATTTCAGGTAAAGCTTCTGTATGACTACAGACAACTTGGTATATAATTCATGATTCATATCAACTACTTTCACAGTACTTTTATTTAGCATTTGTTTTGTTTTGTTTCATTCATGAATCAGACTGATTCTATTGTCACGTTCAACTCACTGATTCAATGATCTTTTCACATTGGTTAATATACTCCAATTGTAAAAATTCCACTGAAGGCGAGTTGAGCTGAACCCATGTGTAGTTTTTTAGATCCCAACTTGAAGTAAATACAAAGTAAGCAATGAATAAACATGAACAAATGGCAGTTACAGGAAACAAAGCTAGACAAGAGCCAATGAAACATGAGGGCTATATATACACAAGACTGATGACTAAACAAGGAACACATGTGAACAATAAAGATTAACAACCAATGACAAAACAGTACTGATAAACACATGACTAAAAACAACCAATCAGAGCAAGACCATACAAGGAGAGCACATGGCAAGATATAAGAGGCCAAGGGAATCACATGACAAACAGGATGCAATGGTGCTTTCAAGTCATGTCTGATAGATCGTATTTACAAGTTGAAGGCACATGAATGCCACCACAAAGTCATTATTACGAGTGGGAAACTCAAAATTTTTCCGAGTTGGGGGCGTGTCAGTGAGAAAACGTGTTGGATGCAATGGACGCAGCCAAAGACTATAGATATGCAGGGTCTGTATTGATGGTAAATTTGTTGAAATGAATAAAATGATTATTTTTTTGTAATGTACAATAAAACTATATAAGTTACATATACAAAATATTATATTATTGTATAATTACCATAGAATATATAATTATTCTTTATTCAGTTTACATCACCTTCATCAATTGAAAAAAAACAGTAAAAAGCAAAAACACAATGATGCACATTCTTTATTCATCATTTTGTAGATGTAGAGTTAAAAAAATCTTTGAATTTTATGTAGAAAAGTTAAATTGGCGATCAAAGTGATTTGAACTCACCGGACACCGTAATTACGACTTGTCAACTCGTAAGTACGAATTTCCTAGGAGAACTTGAACGCAGCACAAGTAACATGACTGTGGGAATACAAAATAAAAGACAACACAAAACCAACTGTGCCACCAATGAAGGGGAAGATTATCAGTGAAAGATGAGTCAAATATCATAACACATTATTCATATGAGCTACCTTTACAGTATTTTTATAGAGCTTTTTTGTCATTTCCATGCGTTGGTGCTCATTGACTTTTATTATATTGAAACAGGTGGGCAAGTATATTTTGAATGATTAATTTATGAATCAGATTAATCCTATTCGGAAGTTTATTCAATGATCCATTCACATTAGTTAACAGTCCATTGGAGGCGAAGATTATCATAGAAGAAAAGAGTTAAATTTCAGTCTGATCATCACACAAAACTACCATATGACTTCAGATAGCTTAGAATAATATGCATGACTTGTATAAACTACTTTTGAGATTCTTATTTAGAGGGTTTTTTTGGCAATTTTCACACTTTGATGCATTTATTACATGGCAAAAATGTGGGCAAAGATATTCTCCAACACGTCACCATTTCTATGGAGGAAAGAAAGTTTTGAACGCTCATTAGCAACACTGGTTGATAACATAGTCAAGCCAAAGACTTGAAAAAAGAGTTTGACAGATGAGTTTTAAGGGATAAAACTGGTGACTGCAGAGGGCCTTTAACATTTTTAAAAGCGTTATGAACTTACGTTTTGATTATCAGTCAAAATACTCACCTAAACTGAAAACACAGTGGCTTTATAGTTAAATCTGAATCTGTTTATCAGTGAATGGTTTGAATATGAGCATAAATATTCATGTATATCCCAAACATCTGCACTCACTCTGAGTATAATTCTGTTTTCTATCGCGGTGGTCACAGTGATGTCCATTCAGAAGAGCTCTGGGCGATGTGAGCAGCATCTTTTATGAAGCCAGCCCACTGTAATGAGCTCATTAAAGTCATGAAATCTGGTTACGAGGCATGACCAAGTCGAAATTGAAGAACGTCTCTCTACCGGATTCTTGGCAAACTCTCAAACAAGCGAGCAGATTCAGATGCTGTTCTTTACAGTGACCCAGTCAAAAGTTTGGAGATGTTTGCCCTGGAGCTGTTATGATGTGAAGCTTGAGAAAGCGACTGCATAAACAGTTCTGATGAGCCCTTGCGTTTTCCAGGCGTCGGTGCCGGTAATCCTCTGTTCACAGAAAATGAGAGAGACACATTAGAGAGTGGAAATGCGTAAGGATACGCTGTGCTTGAAAGGGAGAAAATAACCTAGGCCTGCGTACATCACACATTACAGCTTTAAAGGCGACACATGACAGTAAACAGGATTTCTTGCTCTTTTTACGTTTTTACAGTGGTTCATTTAACAGATACTTTTATCCAAAGCATCTTACAAATGAGCAAAAGTACAACTTTTCATCTATTAATCATTGTTTTTGTCTTATTTTCTTTTTTATGGGAGAAGCAAAATTTCTTGAATCAAGTCTTTACATATTTTGGTAACAATTTAGATTGGGGAACACATATTCACTATTAAGAGTTTTCCCTCAATAAACTCCTAATATTCTGCTTTTTAATATTTAGTACAGTAGGTAGTTGTTAAGTTTAGATATTGGGTAGGATTAAGCGATCTAGAATATGGTCATGCAGAATAAGACATTAAGTATGGTGCTTAAATTAAAAACGAAACAGCCAATGCACCAGTTAGTGAGAATAGTTAGTGAGAATTGATCCTTAAAATTAACTAATAGGTTACCTAATTAACTTAAAAAACAAAAAGTTTTTATGTATTAGGGATGTTCAGATATTTTGGAAAACAAAAAATAAGGAAAAGGAATGTGTATGGAAAGAAACTTTTCATCTTGTTTTCATTCAGTCAATCAATCAATCAATCAATCAATTCGTCATGTCATTCTTCATTCATTCATTTTACTTGGAGCAAAATATCTTGACTTAAGTTTATTTTTCTTACCCGATTATCAAATTGTCAAACAAAAAAAATCAAACCCCGCCTTGCTCCTACCTACTCCCTCTGTCTCCTCCCTGGCTTCCTCCTCCATCTGATCCCCCCTGGTCCCTTCTGCCTCCAAAATGGCTCCTCCCTCCATCTCTTCCGCCCTGGTCTTCTGCCTACCTTCCTGCCTGCCCTTCGCCACCGCCTTGTCCCCAGCCCAAATCCCCTGCCATCCTTCTTTGTCCATTCTGCCTGGGTGTGAGGCCGCACCTTCGGGGAGGTGGGAGTACTGTCACACTTATGTTCTGTTATTTTTAGTTCTCATGGACTTTTGTTGTGTTTTCTTCCCTCATGTGCCCGTGACCTAGTTTTCCCTCGTGCTTGATTGTATCATTATGTTCAGGTGTGTTGTGTAAATTATCCTCATTTGCCCTCCTATTTAAGTTGTAGTCTGTTCACTGTTTCTTTGTCCCGTATTGTGAATGTCACCTGCCTGCCTATCGTGGATTTACCCTCTTGTGGATTAATGAAAGATTATTTGACTTGATCATCTTCTTCTTCGTGCGCTTAATTCATCGTAGCATGAGACATTAGAGATTTAAGCTTAAAGGAAGAAAATAGGGTTAAAAATATATATATACAGTGGGTACGGAAAGTATTCAGACCCCCTTAAATTTTTCACTCTTTGTTATATTGCAGCCATTTGCTAAAATCATTTAAGTTAATTTTTTTTCCTCTTAATGTACACACAGCCCCATATTGACAGAAAAACACAGAATTGTTACATTTTTGCAGATTTATTAAAAAAATAAAAACTGAAATATCCCATGGTCCTAAGTTATTCATGACCCTGTGCTCAGTATTTAGTAGAAACACCCTTTTGATCTAATACAGCCATGAGTCTTTTTGGGAAAGATGCAACGAGTTTTTCACACCTGGATTTGGGGATCCTCTGCCATTCCTCCTTGCAGATCCTCTCCAGTTCTGTCAGGTTGGATGGTAAACGTTGGTGGACAGCCATTTTTAGGTCTCTCCAGAGATGCTCAATTGGGTTTAAGTCAGGGCTCTGGCTGGGCCATTCAAGAACAGTCACAGAGTTTTTGTGAAGCCACTCCTTCGTTATTTTGGCTGTGTGCTTAGGGTCATTGTCTTGTTGGGAGGTAAACCTTCGGCCCAGTCTGAGGTCCTGAGCACTCTGGAGAAGGTTTTCGTCCAGGATATCCCTGTACTTGGCCGCATTCATCTTTCCCTCGATTGCAACCAGTTGTCCTGTCCCCGCAGCTGAAAAACACCCCCACAGCATGATGCTGCCACCACCATGCTTCACTGTTGGGACTGTATTGGATAGGTGATGAGCAGTGCCTGGTTTTCTTCGCACATACCGCTTAGAATTAAGGCCAGAAATGTCTATCTTGGTCTCATCAGACCAGAGAATCTTATTCTCACACCATCTTGGAGTCCTTCATGTGTTTTTTAGCAAACTCCATGTGGGCTTTTATGTGTCTTGCACTGAGGAGTATAAATAAAGCCCCGACTGGTGGAGGGCTGCAGTGATGGTTGACTTTCTACAACTTTCTCCCATCTCCCGACTGCATCTCTGCAGCTCAGCCACAGTGATCGTTGGGTTCTTCTTTACCTCTCTCACCAAGGCTCTTCTCCCCCGATAGCTCAGTTTGGCCGGACGGCCAGCTCTAGGAAGTTTTCTGGTCGTCCCAAACGTCTTCCATTTTAAGGATTATGGAGGCCACTGTGCTCTTAGGAACCTTAAGGGCAGCAGAAATTTTTTTGTAACCTTGGCCATATCTGTGCCTTGCCACAATTCTGTCTCTGAGCTCTTCAGGCAGTTCCTTTGACCTCATGATTCTCATTTGCTCTGACATGCACTGTGAGCTGTAAGGTCTTATATAGACAGGTGTGTGGCTTTCCTAATCAAGTCCAATCAGTATAATCAAACACAGCTGGACTCAAATGAAGGTGTAGAACCATCTCAAGGATGATCAGAAGAAATGGACAGCACCTGAGTTAAATATATGAGTGTCACAGCAAATGGGTCTGAATACTTAGGACCATGTGAAATATTTCAGTTTTTCTTTTTTAATAAAACTGCAAAAATGTCAACAATTCTGTGTTTTTCTGTCAATAGGGGGTGCTGTGTGTACATTAAAGAGGAAAAAAATTAACTTAAATGATTTTAAGCAAATGGCTGCAATATAACAAAGAGTGAAAAATTTAAGGGGGTCTGAATACTTTACGTACCCACTGTAATTAAGGTGTTAATTTTTTGAAAAAACATCTTTGAAATTTGCAAAATAAAAAAAAAATACTTTGTGTTTCCTTGTTTTTTGAGTGTGTTTTTTGCTCCCATGTGCCTTCCCCTTTTGCCCTTATTTGGTCGGTGTGTCTTCGTCCCACCCCCCCCCCCCTTTTTTGCACTGATTAAGTTTGTGTATTTAAAGTGTGTTCCCCCCTGGTTGTTTTTTTTGTTTTGAGTTCCTTGTCCGGTATTGTTCGTCCAAGTGCTACGTGTGTTTTCCATGTTCCCTTGAAATCATTCAATCTCTCGATTGATGTACTCCTGGTCTCCTTCGTTCCTCGTTCCGCACTCCTCACAGTAGTGCAACCGTGACAAAATCACATATATATAATATATATATATATATATATATATATATCTCCCACTGTGTGAATACCGGACCAAGACAGTAAGCGGCGCCCCTCTCCCCGTGTTTGTTTTCCGTTTTTAAAAGTGTTTTGGTTTTCCGTTTGTTTTCCCCCCGAGATCATGGAAATCGCCGCTTCTTTCTCGCCCGCAGGCACCGTTGTCAAGCCCGCCGGCTGCGGCTCTCTCAAGCCCGCCGGCCACTGTTGACCCAAGCCCGCCTGCCACCGCAACGACAAGCCCACCGGCTGCCCAGTTCACCTGTAATCAGAAGAGGAGGAAGAGGAGAAATGACTGGCTCAGGGCCCTCTTCCTCGCCCGAGAGCGCGCCCGAGTGTTCGCTTCAGTGTCGTCTCGAGCCCCAGAGCTCGCTCCAGTGCCAGCCTCCAGTCACGAGCTCGCTCAGTGCCGCCTCCTCGAAAGTGCCTGCTGTGGCCTGCTATATTATATAGACATTCGTTTATCCGTGTTTATGAGTCTAATTACAGTGTAATAAGTGTGTATGACATCCATGAAAATAACCCCGACTGCAATAACCAGATCGTGCTTCAAAACAGCCTAAAACAGGATATTTGTAAGAAATCAATGTTTTCGAACCAATGTCACATCTCAAGGTGTCATTAAACACGTAATGACCTAAGAACTAAAAGCACTGAACCTGAAAATCTGAACCTGTTTCTCATCCACTTACCATGCCACAGCTCTGAGCTCAATTATTTACACCATTTTTATTTGTTGAATCCCATTAGGCACATTTGTTGAATGCTAGCATGCACTTATGACTAAATCTGTTAATGTTTATCATTATGCAACTGAGGCTTTTCTAAAGTCCATTTTCCATAAGTCCTATGTCAACACATCTCTTACTCTTACTTAGAGCAGCTCAACTCAATTTGAATGATTAAGGCAAAGTCTTTTGGTCTTTGTGATGGATTTTTTAAATTATGCAGTGGCCAAAACAGTACAGCAGAATATCTACCGTTTGACATGTTTCTGGGATGATAAGTCCAGGATTAAAAGAAAGGGGTGAATAAATATATTCATTCACATGTGAAATGTTGAATATAGTGCTGCTTTATACAGAGATATTTTCCGTTACTATTAGCCCACACTGGTTATCTGGCAATTTCACATGCCTTGTGACTTTTTAACATCTTAAGCCATGATTTTGATCTCTCAGATCTTCAGCATGAAGAGGTTTTTCTGGAGTTTAGCCAGAGGTAGAGCAGGTCCTTCTGTGAATATACACTTTCTCCCAAAGTGTTCAAGAGGCAATCACATCAAACAACTGCAATGAATAATATTAATCAGATCCCATCAGAAACCTCAATTATCACATGACATTAAACCATTTATTTTACTCAGCAGACAATGATCCTTTTCACAGAAACACGCTTCAGTCAAGGCTGTTTTATGTAAAACTGCATAACACATAACTGTTTTGTAATGGAATATGTAATGTACACATCATGTAATGTATGCATCATTTTAGTCAAGAAAATGTTTTAGTTTAAACAATGCCAGACCAAACTAGAACCACATTTTCAAAGAAAAATGAATTTATTCATTAAAACATTTATCAACATACACTCACCAGCTGCTTTATTAGGTAAACCTTGCAGGTTGGACCTCCTTTTGCCTTTAGAACTGATTTAATTCTTTGGAATCGAGTCAACAAGGTTTGATTTACTGTTGGCTTTCTATCGATTCGAACCAGCCATTTTCCGCTGACCTCTGGCATCAACAAGGCATTTTTGTCCACAGAACTGTCACTCAGATATTTTCTCTTTTTCAGGCCATTCTCTGTAAACCCTAGAGATGGTTGCGCTTGAAAATCCCAGTAGATCATCGGTTTCTGAAATACCCAGACCAGCCCGTCTGGCACCAACAACCATGCCACATTCAAAGTCACTTAAAGCATCTTTCTTCCCTTTCTGATGCTCAGTATGAACTTCAGCAGATTGTCTTGACCATGTCTACATGCCTAAGGGGACATTTACACAACACCATTTTCAATTACCTTTCATGAATTTGGGCCATTCATTTACATGACAATGGTGTTCGGGGTCCAAAAAATGCAAACTTTTGAAAACTGGTTTCAAAGTGCAAGTTTTTGTAAACAATACTGTTATTGTCTGTGTGTATAGGTGAAAAAGGTGATGTTGTTGCGCAAACATATCAAGCGTAGCGTTAGTTCTGGCAGGTCACGTTAGTCAAGCTTGCATCTACACTCTTAAAAATAAAGGTGCTTCAAAAGGTTCTTCAAGCGATGCCATTGAAGAACCATTTTTGGGTCCACAAATAACTATTCAGTCAAATGTTCTTTAAAGAACCATTTCTTTCTTGCGTTTTTATAATCTGAAGAATCTTTTTTCGCCACAAAGAACCTTTTGTGAAACAGAAAGGTTCTTCAGATGTTAAAGGTTCTTTCTGGAACCATTTAGACAAAAAGGTTCTTCTATGGCATCGTGAAGCACCTTTATTTTTAAGAGTGTATCTAAGCATTCATATAGAAGGTCCCTCAGTATTATCAGCAGTTTTCACATTGCTCAATAGCTAATTAAATGGCGAATTCGGCAGGCAAATCACCATCAGCAGGAATCGGGAATTTAAAGAAGTGGAATTCGCTTCCCCAATGTTCTCACCTCCGATTCATTCAAGTTCGTTAACTTAAACACGTGAATTCACCGCATTGATCATAAGCTGCCTGATTCGGAAGTAACTGAGTTAGCATTACTTCACGCATCGCTACATTATTGACATGGACTCCACGAGTTATGTAACTGACTCAAGAATAAGTTCAGATGGGAACTTCATCCCCAAGAAGCATATCAAGAGATCAAGCATCCCCGTCACAGCTGCTTTGTTTCACTCTCTCGAACATCTTCACAAGATAAGTTCCTTTTAATGCTCTCAGGTTTGGCAACATGCGTGTTGCTAAGGCTATCTGTCTTGTTTAGGCTCATTTAGTTGTTTTCAGTTTCATGCTTGTGTTGTGCTAGTTTATGTGACTTATTGGCAATGTGCGGTTGTCTACTTATCTGTTGTCACTGGCAACATGCTTGTCGCTGCATACGCTGCGCTTATAGGCTGAGGAAAAATCAATGTTAAACTTCAACATTGATTCAATGATAATTTGGTTGATGCATTAACATTGATTCACCGTTGGTTCAATGTTGGTCTGCTATCTGGGTGTTCAGTTGAAGTCGTCTGCATCCGAAAACCTAGGCTGCTGACATGCTGCCTATCATTGTTCTGGAACAGTGTTGTAAATACAACTTAACCACTGATTTCTAGTAGTGTCCAATATTTTGGAAGACCAAACAAAGTAGTTTCGCTTTCCAACAAAACACACAGCAACTCCACACATGGCAGCGGCATCAACAGCAAGAATTAAAGTTACTCCTTCTTCCTTTGCGTGAACATTTGGGCGGTGTTATGCAAATCTTCCCACATCGTGACGTAGATATGTGGGGGCGTGTTAGAACGAGCCATTTTAGGAAGGAGTGGTTGACCCTTAACTTTGATAAGGAATATCTCTTTGGATTTGAGACTTTAGTCTTCGCAACTTTACATATCTTGTTACAAGAGCTTGTAACACTCCAAAGAGAAAGGAAAATTTTTAATCTGCATCATATGACCCCTTTAAGCTGTAGTTGTATTGGGTATGCTTGTTCTTAAGCTACCTGGTCGTTATTGAGAACATGCTTGTTCTTAAGTTATAGCTGTATTGTTGGGAACATGCTTGTTCCAGAGCAATCCGGTCGTTATTTGTAACATGCTTGTTCTTAAAGCTGTAGTTGAATCGGAAACATGTTTTTCTTAAGTCTATCTGGTGTTATTAAGAACATGTTGCTTAAGCTTTTAAGCTATTGATAAAGGCAACATGATTGTTGCTACAGGTTATGCGGGTTTTGGCAACATACTTGTTTTGGTCATTTGGTTAAGGGCAACATGCTTGTTGCTTACGGCTTTGAGATTTTGCTATCAGTTTGTGTTGGGGGATATCAGCATATGGTTTTGTTTTGGGGGGTTATCGCTGCTCTCATCCATGCTAGGCTGCGTGGATGTGCAGGGAGTTCTTGCCCAGAACAGAACCATACCGCCAATCCAAACTGTATGCTAATTGTCAATCATCTTTGAAGATAGTGGTCCTGACAGAAATGTGCATTACGTATATTACATGTATTACATGTATTACGTTTTTATGCACATGTGCATAGGCAAAGTGACATGGCTGGCATTAACCCTTAAATTCATGAATGTTTCGCCAATCATTATTCCATATTTAGTCTTTAGCGACCTGGACCAATATATCCAGCACGGATGGATCTCTAACTGCTGCAATAGCAAAAAAACTCACTTGATATTTTAAGAACAATTACAGAAGAATAAAATAAAGCATATTTCGTTTCCTTTTGAAACTTAAAAGGGTTCAATTTGAGCAGATGATTTTTACCATCACCGTCATCGTCAGAGCGCACTTCCACAGTACATTCAGCATCTGCCTCACATTCACGATCTCAACCATGTTCTCAAAACTATCGTTTTCAATGACTTCATATTCAATATTTTGATCACTGGCAGCTTATTCACCACATCCAGCATCAAATTACAGTGGCATTTATATTTCATTGCATATAGTAATTGCTCTGCAGTAAAGCCATTCAAATCAGTTCAATTTTTGTTGATGATTTTTGTTTGTTTTATGCCTGCCGTAATTATGGGTGAAACGTCACGTCATCATTGTGTATCAAACAGTGCCACCTTGAGGAAAAAGATGCATTGCACATATTGATTCATCAGATATGTAAATATAGTTGTGCCGGAAAAAATACTTACACATTTACATACCTCGGGTCTCTATACACTTTTTACAAAAAATGTATCAGATAACTGGCATTCTTTTATATTTGACCATTTTTTTCTTGTTATATTGTTTATAATGAATAGATTGAGGAATACTAAGAAAGTTGACATCTAACTTAAAAAAATGAAGGAGGGAGAGGGTAGAGAATGATGTCCCGGGTCGCTAAAGACTCAAGGTATGCATTTAAGGGTTAATTATAGCGGTTTTGATGAATCTGTGTGAACAGAGATTTGTTTTGATAACGCTGCATCTTTTTAAAACGCAAATGAAGAACATTTCCACTTTTAATACAATCATTGTGTAAACATACCCTAAATGCATTGAATTGCTGCCATGTGATTGGCTGATTAGATAGTTGTGTTAAGGAGCAGTTGAAAAGGTCTAATAAAGTATCCAGTGAGTGTAACGTCAGACTGTCCTTATTGTAATAGTATCTAAACTGAGAATCGCAAAATATACATTTAGAAGAGAAGAGAATTTCTCAGAATTGCAAGAAAAAAATACTTATGGGATTAAAAAGTCACAATTACAGTTTTTTTATTTATTTATTCATTCCATCATTAATTAATTAATTAATTGATAGCTTTCTTTTCTTTTTTTTCGTGGCAGAAAATGGCTTCCATACTTAAGTAATAGCCACTTTTCAGAAATGTCTTTCTAGAGATTTCTTTTAAATCTGCACCAAAAAAAAAGAAATAATAATAATAATAAAAAAAATAGTCAGTAGCCAGTAGGTGGTGACAAATGAAGGTCTTGAATGTGTTGTAAATATATCAATAAATCACTGAAAAGATTTGATAAAAAGCACAGTCATTCACCACCGAAACAACATTTACACACCTTTATGCATAACTGTTATGCTTCAAAATTTCTCTGTCTACAAATCTGCAATATTAGACACGAGTTTAGATGTTTTCCTCACAAATAACAGCTTTTTTCTCCATTGTGTGAACTGCTGAGCATTACTTTCATCAAAAGCAGACCTTTTTCACATATTTTATATATTTAACACTGAATGGAGCAATACTTTAGCAATCCCTTGTGATTTTCCTCAACATCATTGAGACACACCATCCCCATTGAAATCAACGGATTTCAACTTTCTGGCTAATGTATAAACACCCTAAGCCTGAGGTTTGAACTTTTCAATATACCTTAACAAATAAGACTAGTCTACCTTGAAATGTATAAACAATAAGAAACATATTAATAGCCTAAGAGTGATTTAAGCTGATGTCATGTTGATGGTCCAGTGGCTTGTTCCCCCGTCCAGACCTCCGGCTTTCATATTGAGATGAAAGTGTTCTGTGAAACGCTTCTGATCCCAGGCCTTTGCTTTGTGCTGAGAAGCTGCGTTTTGTTGTTCTCACAAGAAAGATTTCACCTTTCCAGAGCATATTCCACAACAGATTGCAGACTCCCACTGTAACACCTGCAAACCAGGTTTCCTCCTACAAAATATAGTGAAGAATATAATGGAACAAAACCAATTTTATTTATAACATAACAATGGATATGAACAGTAACGTTTTTGACAGATTGTAGTGTAGTGTCTTAAAAAACTGCTCCTATTAGATGTGATTTAATCACTTTCTGCAATTTTAATAATTGCTATTCAATATTTTTGTTTTGTAATTCATTTTAACATACATTTGCAGTTTATTTTCCTCTTTGCCTCTAATTGTACAGAGAGTTGGCAGAATTATCATAATTATCCTCTTGAAAATGGGCATGCTACAGTTCATACATATTTAACACCAATATTTTTACAGCTAGCTGGCGTAAACATCTCTGAAGCAGTTCCGTTATTAAAGGTTAAACTGTTATTGCTGTTATTACTGTTATATATTACTGTTGATAAATGCAGTATTCATGAAACAGTAGGCGAAAAATACCTAATGAGATACAGAATACAATGAGGTTCTCAAGTGTGCAATAGGATTTTAGAAGCTGAAGAATAAAAATGACAGAAAACGGTGAGCTAAAAACATTCCACGTTTGTTTCTGATTCATTTAAACATCCGTTTGCAGCTTCATTTTACTCTTAGCCTGTATGGTGTGTTAGAATTACCATAATTGCCCTCCTAAAAATAGAAGTGTTACAATTCATATACTATATAACTATATTTCTAAAGAAACATTGAATCTGTGAAGTGGAAAATAGCTAACACTTCGTCCTCGAGTGTTGATGCCATGCTTACAGCACTGAGAAAAGATGCATTCAGCAGAGTTGGAGTGTATGTGTAAATTTGTCTGTGCTGCAATTAAAATAAAAAAAATAAAAATATTAGCAATGAATGCATGAGTGACAGTGAACTGCTGGCCGCTGTAGGTCGATAATGATCGTGACCAATCAATTAGTGCATCCCTACAGTTTTTGTCACTGTATCAGGGAGTAACAGACAACACTAGTGGAGAAGAAGTGGGAAGAAGAATGGAAAACACTGCAAATTACACAATGACGGTAACCGAGGGGTGCATACTTCTTTGGCCAAGAGTGTATTAGCATCCCAGCAGAGGACAAGAGTTTGTTTGGAAGACACAGCAGCCAATTAGAATCTGATAAAAGACTTCAAATGAAGAGTATAATTACTGCAAAGTTTGTGAAGTGTGTGATGTGCGTCTGTGGCATTAAAGGTGTGAAATTGTCCATAATGAGAATGAATGGAGGTCTTTTGCTGTCAGGAAGCTTTAAAGACCCATCAGAAGTTGGAGTTAAAAGTGCCATATTAAAACGTTTCTACTAAAAGTTGAATGACTTTTAGAACTACGCTAGCATATAGATAATCTTAAAGGTACAGTTCACCCAAATATGATCAATTGTGTCATCGTGTACTCACCCACCACATGTTCCAAACCTGTATTAGTATCTTTTTTTTCCTGATGAACACAAAGTTAACCAAAAAGTTAACGGTAGCCATGGGTAGTTGAAATTATGACATCCTTTTTGTTCATATCACTTTGGTCAGAGCAAAATGTCAATGTAGTTTTCAACAAAAAAAAAAAATCAATAAAATTATAAAGAATGCACATCTGGTGTGTTTTTTCTTTTTTTTCTTTTTATTCAAAATATATATATATATTAATATCATAATTGTACAATACTGTTATATTTTGTACATGCAACATGCCAGTTTTATTGTAAATAAAAAAAGAGATTCATTAATTTCAACAAATTAACCATAAATACAGATGCTAAATCTATTGCACCCCTAGATTTTCTCACCAACTCAGAAACTCTTGGCTTAAAGAAAGTTTCCCACTCGTAATTACAAACTTTGTGGTGGCATTCATTTGCATTAATTTTATAAATATGATCTTTTCACATCTTTAACACCATATGGTTTTGGGAAACACTGAATCGTGTGTCCATATTTGGCTAAAAGTGGTTTTGGGAAAACCTCTACAGCAAGTAGCTAATTAGGGTCACATCTGTGATGTCAACTCCAGCTTACTTTACTGTTTCAACAGAAAATACTTCAACCCAAAAAAGAAAACTTAATTCTGCAATAGTGAGACGGGGAAAAGAAATGGCATTTTCCACTTCAAATGATCACTCACTCCATCAACACATCTTACTAGTTTTAAAAGCAGTACTCAACCTTTAAAATGGCTCAACTACAATGCAGTTTGTAAAGATGGATAAAGAGATTCAAAATGCATTCATTTGCATGCATTTTCAGCTCCAGAGATGCAGTGAGTGATGGAAAGACACAGTGGCTTAGGGACCGACGAGGCAACCATTCCGTGACTCACTGGCGTCAGGCACGTCCATCGTCAACCTCTGCATCACCTGCAGCTTCACCTACTGGGCCAAGGCCCCCTGTCTATTCCCCGTCCATCATACTTCCACACGCACGCACACACTCCCTCGGGGCAGCCGGGGCAGCGCCACCAACGCACTCAGTCAGGGTTCACTGCATCCCTCTGACTGCACCGTCTGTCTGGCCCTGCTGGAGATACACATACACACACACTTATACACTTCAGTGCTCTTCTTTAAAATACATCATGCAGAGAGCTTTGAGCAACATACACTCTTATGACCACAGCCAGCAGGAAGAAAGAGACACATGGGAGTCAGATGGGTCTGAAAGCTCTCCATCTCTGTCTTTCACAATCTCTCGCTCACTTTCTTTTCTATTTTTGTGCTTACATTGGAGCTACACCAAATAATCGATAATGAAAATAACTGACAGTGGATTTTATCATTGATTAGTATGTCTTTGTGATGTGCAGAAAGATTTTCCTTCAGTGACTCTCTTTATATTATGACACTGTGAGAATGTTATTAATTTATTTTGCAGAACAGCACAAACTAATAGCAAGTGAGCACTGTGAGGAGCATATTTATGACATGGCACATTTAACTTTTCAAAGTCAAATCAAGTCACATTTATTTATATAGCACTTCATGCAGTAAATATTGGTTCAAAGCAGCTTCACATTAATAAAGAGGAATAACAGTGTTGATCTTCTAAAATCATCAGTTAAATGAAAATTTTCAGGTAAAATGAAATTGTAAGTAAAACTATAAATAAATCATTCTTTTTTTATGTTAGTATGTCAATAACAATCCAACATTTGGTCACAAACTAGTTAGAGTGATGAATTAATAAGGCTAGATTTTCAACTCTGTTATCCATCTGACATTAAACATTTTGTCAATTAAACACGTATTGAAGACTGACACGGAAGAGAAGAAATCATTGAATAAAGTCGTTATTTTTGTGTTCTTTGCACACAAAAAGTATGCTTGCAGCTTCATAAATTAAGGTTGAACCACTGCGTCACATGGACTATTTTAACGATGTCCTTACTACCTTTCTGTACCTTTACCATCTATGCAGGGTCAGAAAGCTCTTGGATTTCATCAAAATATCTTAATTTGTGTTACAAAGATGAATGAAGGTCTTACGGGTTTGGAACGACATGAGGGTGAGAAATAAATGCCAAACAGAATTTTCATTTTTGGATGAACTATCCCTTTAAACACTTTTCAAGTCCTTTAACAAGGTTGGAAAACACTGATGTATAGCATACATTACATAAACTTCAGTGTGCGCATTGAAGTGCTTTGATGCAAAGCATTGGTGGAGACATGGAGTATCTGATTAATTAAAGACATAACTGACAGATTCATTGATTATCAAAATGGTAGTTACATTAGTTTCAGCGCTAGTCTACATCATCCCATCAGTGATGAGGCGTCCGCACACATCTAGCTGTCGGACTTGTCAAGCCAGAAAAAACTGAAACTTAAAAGAGAGCCAGAAGATCAAGCCTTTCACAGGATCATCCACTCCCTCAGGGAAAAGACTGATGCCTTGGTGGGAGAAAAAAGGCAGAGATGGTTCTGAGGTAGAGCTCAAGATTCAAACCCTTCATCAGTGACACATCTTTTTTTTACGCTGTCTAGCATTACCATAGCGGATGTCTGAGTCACTTACCCAGTGCATTCACTATTTTTCACATCTCACTTAGCGGGCTACGTCAAGAGTCACACCGCTTCAAACCTGTGTCAGCTTTCTGAAGCGCAGCTACAGTTTCTTTGACGTCGCATCCTCGGGGAGACGCGTGTTAACCTCTGCCACAGCCAACAGGATTATTTCAGGTAAAGCAGCACGGGAGCCATTCACCCGAAAGTAAAGCCTTGCTCGACGTGGCGTTTAACATCTTCTCGAGTAAGCCGTGCGTGTGAGCTCTGTGGATAAAAGGGCACTTTGTGGAACATTGTGAAGGAAAACACTTTTCAAAAGATTATAGGTGGGCAATCCGCTCCTCGAACAATGGCAGGACACATTTTCCAAATGACCTTCCAGGAGACGCATTTAACAAAGCATTATACTCGCCCGAGAGAGACGAGAAAAGGCACGCATGCAGTGAAATTGCTTGAGACTGAAAGGGAAAGTGAATTAAAGTCATTCCCTCATGTAAAGCAAAGCAGTATTGATCCAGTGTCCACGCTGAGATTTATGGCACTAAAACCTTCCCGTAAAAATCAATAATCATATAACATATATGAACTGGCTCTAATACACACCAATAAAGGTTATTTCCTTTCTACATGACACTTACATGGCAAATTTGTTTGGACCACAGAGTTAGTACTCTGCCAATGGCAACATGTTACAGAAAAGTAGTGTTTACAATAGGGCTGGTCCGAATACCATTTTTTGAGCTTCGAAGCTTCGGTAGTAATCAACAACGAATATTCGAAGCTTTGGAGGGAGGGGGCTGAACATATTCTTCTCTCAACACGTGTCTACACCGAACGCCGCGCCACGACAAAATACTATAGAACCTATAGGATGCTGTCTACACTGGATACGGCGTGGCGCGGCGTGACAAATTCCCAAAAGTAACCTGCTGCTGCTTTCTATTTATGACGTACTGACACAAATTTCAAATGATTTTCAATGGTCGCTTTGTCGCGTCCAGTGTAGACAGACTTTGGGGGCCGTTCACATATCACGTCTTTTGCGCGCTCAAGTTTGTTATTTCAAATGTAGACGTGTGGCAGGCGCACTCATAATGGGAGCAACTAATTTTTTCCAGGCGCGTCCGCGCCGCATCAAGATAAGAACATTTAAACTTTTCAGAATGCCGCAAGCGCACCACAGGTCATGTGACAACAACCAACCAATCAGCTTAATCCTTTCCCCTTAACAACATTGAACGCTCAGTCAAGATGAAGGAACAGCTGATCATAGATGTACAGGGATAGCCATTTTTAAATAAATTTAGTAGCAGAGCTACTGCAAGCGATTTTAGTGCTGCAAATCCATTTATCCTTAGCTGAAACTTCCACGTCTTCATGGAGAGCGCAGGTCATGGTTGGCCCCTTTAGCTATTGCGGCGAGGCGCAACACGACAACTGTCGCGTTCGGTGTAGACACGGTGTAATAAAGGTAGGAATCTCTGTGTGTCTGTCTGTTTGCATTTTTATTATGTCGAGAACCGTTCATCCAATCGACTTCACACGTGGCGGGTGTGTTGCTGCGGACTCAAGGGAGTGCAGTGTCACATTTGGTGCAATATGGACACTCGACACGTTCAGAATGAATAAACTTAATAAACTACAGAATAGCGCAAGCCAGAAGCAGCACGCCTCACGCGGGCAGGGCTTAGGCCTATATTCTCGGAGAACGGACACTGCACTAGTGATACAAAACACAGAGGTCTGTTAAGAGCAATACTTTTAATATAGACAAATTATTATTAGGCTGGGATACTGTACTTTTTTTTTTGTGACTGCCGTATTCGCAAGTATTTTCCAAGCAAATTAAGTGCACGTTATTACCATGTGTAAAATTACAGATTAACATGGCGGATAAAAGCAGCTCGTTTTTTTACACCAACAATACACTATAGGCGTACTACTTACAGAACTTGATTTTTACAGAAGATTTTTCAAACTTGATGTGCTGTTGTGGTAGGCCAGTTTCACATCGCATTATTTGACACACTGCCTTTGTCTTGTCCTCACTCAATTTAAAGTGCTCCCACACAGCTGAGGTCTTCGGCATTTTTGTCTTCTCTTCCAGATGAACTGAATCATGACGTTCATGACGTTCACTCATGGGCGATTCAAATTCAAGCGCGAATGAGAACCGTTTCGAAGAGGATGCCAGGTGTTCGAGAGAAGAAGAAAAAATAATTTTCGAATCTCAAAATTGAAAATCGAATGTCAACCCACCGAGCGAATATTCGAAAAATCGAATATTCTGGTCCAGCCCTAGTTTACAAACTCTTTTGAAATCACATTTGACATGGCTTTTACGGCTCATGTTGTATGATATAGTGGGAATATGGAGATGAGGAAAAAAAACTAAATTTTATGCAGAGGCCCAAACTGAGCAAAAAAATATGCAATTTGGTGCAGTTGCTGATATTTATATGGCCAAAAAGTAAAATTAAATTCTGATAGCTTGTAATGTAAATCACTGAAGATGGGGAATACTATACAACAGGCTTTTTATAAACTATATGGTAACACTTTAATGGTGTTCTAATAATTTTGGCAACCACTGTATATACCACGCATGTGTATTTGCTGTATAAATTATCCTGATTTATTGATATTGCCTTTCATTTACATCTAGAAGAGAATTTCATTGGATTTTATCTAAACTACATATTTGCTGCGCTTGCATCATAGGAGAACAAATGTGAGAAGGTTGAATCCATCCACATCTTCCTCTGTGCTCATCACTTTTTACCTGTTACACTCTTCATCTTCTCTCTCATTACACCCCTTTCTCTACCCACTCCACTGCCTTATAGACTTACACCTCTTTCTTTACCCCCCCACCCCCATTTATTTTTATTTATTGTATTTTTACTATATTTTATAATTTTTTACATATTCGTTCTTGCTCTTTGCATACTTTGCCTATTATTATTATGCTAAAGCAATTGTGATAAATGTGTAAACGAGTAAGAAAACTGCATTTCCTCTGTTGAGAGTATGATTAAACGAATAGTTGTCAGTTTGGGGCCAATCGAAAATACGCCATGTTCATTTGATAGAATAAAAAATTACAACTTCGAACTGCGTCTTCTAGGGGTCGCTATGGGGAACGCCTCGTTGTGACCCGTGTCTGAAGCATACATTGAAAAAACACCAACAACACCTTGACCGGCGACAGCCATGACGTCACTACCGGAGCGACTATAGTATAAATAGGCGCCGGGAGAACACGTCATTCTCTTCTTCGTCTTTATTGACTGTTTTGTTTGAAGCATGCATTTCTGTGGTAAGAGCGATCTCTGTTCATATCATTATGGCGAGCACTAGCAAAGCGTTTAGAGGATGTGTGCATCTGTGTCGTCGTTATTTGACACCCGATGACACACACGATCTATGTGTTGTTTGTTTGGGCGAAGAGCAAGAATGCGATGTCCTCGAGGGGGCAATCTGCTTGCATTGTGAGTTTTTTCCAATGAAAAAACTCCGTTATCGTTTGTCTCTCTTTTCAAGTAAAGATGGGCAGCCATCTGCTTCCCGCGGTTCAGAACCGGCCGCTGCTGAGGCACGGAGGTGAATGAGCTTGTGGGGATCGCAGGTGGATCTGGCAGATGAGTTTAAAGAGAGCTTTCCCTCTCGCACTCATCGGCTATGGACGGATTATGTTATTTCATTAACATCGTCTGATCCAGGTGCCAGTGCTCTGCTGGGTTCAGCCCATGAAGAGCAGGAAATGGATGATGAGAGCTAAGAAGCTGAGGCTGAGCCTTCTCAATCTTCCTGCCCTGCGTATGATGAGCTCTTGGAAGTTATGGATCGCGCCACGGCGAGGCTTGACTTGCCGTGGATGCGGGCCAGGAAGGTGGCGCCGCGAGGTCGTCTTGACGAGCGTTATCTGTCTGACCATAGCCTTCCAGCTCAGGTGAGCCTTCCTTTTCTTCCTGATCTCCATATAGAGATCGAGAAGGAATGGACGAGGCCGTTTTTCTCATGCATCCATCGATTCCAGCATATGAGTTATGCCAACATCGATGCGTTGCGCAAAGGCGTTTATGAGAAGATGCCCCTATAGAGAGATGCTGGTCAGTTATCTCTCTATGGGTGAGACGTCCTCCTTTAATACTCCCTCCTTGCCATCTAAGCCCCTTCAGGATACATCTCGCTTGAATGGCAGGGCATACGCAGCAGCTTCGCTGCACACGATGACGGTGCTCCAGGCGTATCAGGCTGACCTGCTGAAAGACCTGAATAAAGGCGAGGGCCTTTCTCCTGATGAGGTAGCTGAGTTGCGCCGCACCACGGATCTCGCTCTCTGTGCTACTAAGCATGGCAGCTATAGTAGGTATTGAGAGACATCTGTGGGTGAATCTGGCAGATATCGGGAAGAAAGAGAGGGCTTTCTTCTCGATGCTTCGGTTTCGCCTTCCAAACTTTTCGGTACCTCCATCGAGACGGTGATTGAGAAGTTCAGGGAGGCTAATCGCGCTCAGCTGTCCTTCAATCCTTCATTCCACGAAGGTCCAGGTCTGAGCCTGAACAACCCAGGGGTCCTGGCCCGTCTCCGTTTGAGGATAACGGACGGCACGAAGTCTAGTGTTTGTGGCTCGCGCTTCTCCCCGTCTCCCCCGTCTGCGTTAGGGTATGAGGAAATCGCGGGCAAAGGGAGTAGTCAAGACTAGGATGTGATCCAGACAAGGCCGCAGCGCTTCCAGATCTGTGAACAGATGCTTGGGAAGCTCTTAAATCCATGCTATAGTAAGTGCACACGCTAACCTTTGCGCACTTTCTAAAATCGACATAGTTGGTAAGTGTGCACGTTATGTTTTGCACACTTTCTAAAATCCACATAGTGGTAAGTGTGCACGCTGAACACTTTGCACACTTTCTAAAATCCCCAGTAGTGGTAAGTGTGCCGTTATACTTTGTGCACTTTTCCCCCCCCCCCCCCCCCCAGCCCCCCCCCCCCCCCTCTGAAATCCTGTATGGTAAGGGTTACGCGTTATTAGCCTCGTTCCCTTTCTCTGAGTTGGTTTAGACCCCGGTACCTTGGGCTCCACTCAACCAGTGTGTCTCTGTTGACACACTTTTGAAGCATCGCTCCCCTCACCATTGAGGGTTATTGTGAGCATGGTGCTTTCTTTCGAGCGTTTGAATTCTCTCCCTTTCTGAGGAGCTGGATTCCTTGCTCTGTGGGCTGTTCTCGTGGTAGTGTTTATCAGTGCTCCCCTTTTATCAAAGGGTTGCCTATGAGCACGCTACTCCTTTCTGAATTCGGAGTTCTCCTCTCACGTGAGAGTTGAGTTCTCTGTTTTTCCCAGAGCACCTGGAACCAGCAGCATCAGGCGAACTAGGCCCTTCCTCTGCCTCTCTGATGTGCTGAGTTTTTTGGCTAGCTTGCAGTACGCTTACCCTTCTGATTTCTAACGATCGTGCTGTAGGTCGAGCCCCCTCTCGTTGAGAGCTGGGTGTTGTGCTCCCTCAGCTAAGTAAATTACTGCTAGCTGTTCCAGCATTGGAACATGCTGTAGGTCGAGCCCCCTCTCGATTGAGAGCTGGGTGTTTGCTCCCTCAGCTAGAGATTTACTGCTAGCCACTCCAGCATTATAAGCCTTAGATCGAGTTGATGACTTCTCAAACATAGTGTTTTGGGATGCACCATTTCCATCTATGGGCTGCTCTTTCAGAGTGCCACGAGGGCCCCTTAGAACGGTATTTTTAAATCCATGTTATGGTAAGTGTGCACGTGAAGTCTTTGTACACTTTCTAAAATCCACACTGTGGTAAGTTCGCACGCTAGTACTTTGCATTCTTTCTAAAATCATGAATGGTGAGGACTTTGCGCGGCAGCTTCATGCCCTTTCTTGAGCTGGTTAAGCCCCGGTTCCACCTTGGGCACCACTCCACCTTGTATCCTCCGGATACCCATTTTTAACAGGGTGTTGCTACTAGGGGTCTGTTGCGACAGTTCCTTCAGCATATGCAGAGCATGCGGTAGCCCCTGTGTGACAGGCCAAGACTTAGTATAATTCTAGGCTCTTGGTCGTATTCCCTTAAAGGAATCTATTCCTGATTCCAAGCCTTGAGCTCTACCACCCTGGGCCCAAGGGTTCTGGCCCTAACAGGTAAGTTTTGGGGTATGTAGGCTAGGCCTTTGGCCGTAGGGAATAACATCACTGACAGCCGTCTAACGTCCCAGGGGCAACTCCCATTGCTATGGTAGAGTTGGTACTTAGTGCTCGCCATGGTTCCTGGCGTGCACTCCCCTCAGCATGGTGGCGTGGGTATACCGTTCCCCATAGCGACCCCTAGAGGACGCAGTGTCTTGTTCCCTACTCAGGGAACCATGGTTAAATAAGTAACCTGAGACGTTTTGTTTGTTGTGTTTGGACAAATGGTACATAAATGTTTGTGATTTGTGTAAGACCTTTTTTCAGCTATTTTAAAGTATTGGTTGGTTGTATTAACTACAGTGACCTGAGTTTGGAGAAATGTGTCAAATCAATTGAGAAAAACTGTAATAGGGGTTCATACTGTTTTAAATCCCATCTCTACCTACAGTATTCAGCTTTATCAGGATATGGATCGCATGAACACCACATTAGCCTACTGTTAATTAGCATTAAGTAAATTCTACTCAACTGTGATGCATTTTCAACAATCACTCATGTTGCATGACAAATTATTCTATTTTTGGTAAAAGCTCATTTAAAAACAAATGGTAATTTAAAAAAAATTATTTAATAATTTGTCACTTTATATGTAGGGTGACCAGACGTTCCCTGGGTGTCAGTATATTACATTCATTCGGTCTTAAAGGGTCAGCAGCCTAATTAAATACCTGTCTGTTTAATTAATGTTAATCAAACAGCAAAATATGTTAAATAAATGTATATGTTAAAACAGTTTATTTAATGTTTAATTTGTATATTGTATTTGTCTTATGGTTTGTAATTTGCTTCTGTATTTTTTTATAAAAGTGTGTGTGTGTGTGTTGTGTGTGTGTGTGTGTGTGTATGAAAAATCTGGTCACCCTATTTATATGTCAATCAAACAGACCGTTCCTGAGTTATTATGCAGTTCTTAGCCAGAATAAGATGGACTCAAACTAGACTCAAAGATACAGTTTACTGTATGTATAAATAGTCCAAATTCTGCATAGACAAGACAACCGAAATCCACATCATCTCTGTTGCAAAACCTAGTGAGCTGCCTAATGAGGCCAAATGAGGCATCATATTCACACTCCCGACATAAAGGCTTTTCCAAAAATTAGGCATCTTAATTATGTTGTTTTCTAAGACTCCTTATTTGGCCAAATCCTAAGGATTTAGCAGTCCATATATCCTTCAGAATGATGGCTACCCCATAATGGACTGCAGCAAGCAACATTTTACATGGCCGTGTACCTGTAACAGCTTTCATGGTGGAAAGAACTATAATCCCATGAAGCATTGCGAATGACACACCTAATCTAAATAAAAACAATATATATAAAACTATTGATTTAAAGATATTATTATATATAGAAACCTGCTGCTGCACATATAACATATGAAATAACCCCCATATATAGCATATGAATCACCCTTAGCAGATCTATACAGGTGGAGCTGGGGAAGGTGGAGGGTTTCTGAAGTGTGCTGCAACTGCTACAGCAAGCACTAGCCAAGTATTTGAATGTTGAGCAGCTAGCTCATTGGCTGCTGATGCAAAAGAAACCAATCAGCAGCATCATGTGAATAATGATGTGATTATATCAGATTGAATTAGAACCTCTCGGCCTGCACCATCTAGAGTTGCATGACAGAACTTTGTATTTAATTAGTTTGAGAATGCAGGGAGAGAGTGTCTCATGGGAGTGCTAAAGGGTGCTAAAGTACACTTTTGGTGTGATTTGCTTGTCATATTTCTGTAATTGGTGGGTTCATCAAAAATTCTGATGTTAATGCAATTATTTAAAAAAAAATAAGTTGAAATAGTGCAGGCTGATGGCTTCAACAAAAGCATATACCATTGATTAACAACCTCAGTGCTAACAGTAGATCTGTTTTAAGTTTTATTCTAGCTTCATGCAATCTTTTTTTATCAACACGTGAATGTGATTAGGTTTTATGAAAAAAGCAATATTTTAAATAAAAGCAAGGAAATGGTGTTTTTGTAAAAGACTACGTTTGGATCAGATTCGAACGATGATCGAAACATAGATGGAATTACATGACTTCCATTAAAACATTCAAAGCTTGCACGGTCTTATACCACTTCCTGGATCAACATTTCATTCAGTAATGTAAAAGCAGTTTTGATTTATATGCTGTTTAATGCTTGATGGTTGCGTTATTTTACATATGCATCTGTTTACATACGTGATCGCTTGTTTCTGCTTCTTCTTCGCCGTGTTTTGATCCAGACATTCAATACCCTTTCCGAATATGCGTAATAACGCCTCCTACTGTACACCAGTGAAAACACAGAAAGACAGAAATTTCTGTCAATGAGAGGGAAGCGTTGTCTCATAAATTATGGAAAATTCTGTCAATGGCGGGGAAAGAGTTAATGGTTTATTGTTAAAAATCAATCCCCCGGTGGAAAAACATGAATGGGATTTTACTTCCAGAATCCAACCGTTGCACTCTATTAGAGTTTCACACCGTTAACTCTATTATCTCAGATTAAATCAACTGAAATGACAGCGATGAAGTTACAATCTTGCTCAAACACCATGTACCTCCCATGTGTAGTGTTTCTTCTGTCTATGTTGAGTATTCAACATAGTGTTCATGATGGTAAGGATGCCTATGTCAGCTCGCTAAGTTCTGGAACTGAGCCATTGCCTGGTCTGACATACTGTGTAATGCTAACTTATAAGGAGAGACATTATAGCTGAGATCATTAGAGCACAGCAAACTCATGTTCGGTCTCTCTCCCAGCATTCGCAATGTAGTTTTTAGGGATTTAGGAGAGATCCGACAGAGTTGGTTTGTCTGGATGCTGGGTGCATTCTTCATGTGTCCCCATGTAATGGTGCTGTAATAGAGCTGAGTCCCTGCGGGAGCTCCTGGAAGAGTGGAGCTGGAAGTTGGCCTAATCAGTTGGCATGGTGCGCTGCTATCACCCCGTCACGTGCTTTCTACAGTCACATAAAATCCTTCGACATTTGCACATAGTGACAGAAAGAAACCCATTTGTGTGGCTGAAACTATTGTTCTCAAACACACTTTCACACTTGCATTCACAACAGATACCTGCAAAGATTATCTCAAATGCATCTTCCACTTTCGTCTGTTATGTGCTATTTACGGTGGTGCTGTAGTGGTTAGGGACTTGTCTCCTGTCGTTTCCACAGTGCTAACATTGATCATGCTGATGACATGTCTACATTAAAAGATAAAGATACTACACTTAACCCCATTAAGCCAGACACTCAATCAATTGGGTGTCAGAAATCCCTCCTTGATAAAATTGCATTAAAGGAAATGGTCTGCAAACTCCTCGCAGGAAAAAAAAAAAGAGAGAGCGAGAGAGATGCCAGTCAGTGTTCTGTGAGGTTTAAAAAAAGTCAAGCTCACTTCATCTAGCTAAATTGAGACCCAAGGTCTAATACCTGGAGAAAGATATCTGAAACTGAAAGCAGATGTATAAATATGATGTATAAATTACAATCTCAAAATCTAAATATTTAAAAAAAAACTTTTATGAGTTTTTGTGGTCAAGGGCCACACACAACACACACAGTATAAATATATATACTATATAATATATTTATTATTTTTTTTTTAAGCAACAGCAGTAACTCCAAAAGTCCGTTTTGGCAAAAAGCAGAAAATGTCTAACTCAATACACAGAGCTTTTCCCTCACCATTGTAACTCGCTGCTTTTGCAAGGTTCCTTGAAAACTTTTCAGCTTTTATTTTCCTTTTACACCCTGAAGAAGATTTCACGGGTTCATCAAATTCGTCAAAATTATCCATCCTCCATCACTTTTAGTCAGCATTGACGAAACTCCTCTCAGCTAGCACATATTTTCAGAGTGAAAGTAGCCTTGTCACCTGACAGAATGCAAGTGCAGATTCGCTAAAAGGACTACAGCTTTTCTGGGTAAAATGAGAACTCGCGATGCCTGACAAAGGGAACAATACTGGCTTTTTGACCAAAACGTGTTTAGGGTCAGATAGCGCAATATAGGTGCGAGATACTGCCTGGGAGCTTTTTTTAAAGGTGAAGTTTTCGTTTTTGCAAATTAACTCTTCTATGTGATTTTGATGTTATGAAACGTTCAATAAACAAAAAGTAATTAAGTGACACAATATATCCAATAGTGTGTTTTGAATCAGGTAAGGGAACAATTTCAATGCATATTTATAAAGACAGTCACTATATTTTTCCTAAGAATCAACTATTTTGAAACAAATCAGCTGACTGACAATCACATGAATCTGTACGGGCTGACACGACGTGAAAAGTGTGGACCATCTGCAGGCTTTTATAGAGAGACGTGGTAAACAGCGGGTCAAACAGATAGGCGGCAAAAACACAAGCAATAGTCCTGGCTAGCGTTAGGTCCCGATCAGCAGACAGAAATCACCGGGGCGAGACGAGAGGGAGAAATCAAGGAAACCAGGCAAAAGATCAGAAACCGCAAAACAAGGCAAGCAAAACAAGGAAAAACACGGAGATTGAACAGGGTACAGGCTGAACAATACTCAGCGGAGAATTGTTGTTTGAGTGGGTGTTATATAGTGGGTGAGGTGATTAGAAACAGCTGTGTGAAATGAGTGCAAATCAGTGCAGTGTGCAAAACGTGCAAAGAATGATGGGATATGTAGACCGGGGTGCTATGCAACAGTTTGTGTTGTGCAAGAGTCAATGAAATGGAAAGGGTGACCTCTGGTGGTGAAATATAAACGGAAGTCCATGGAATGAATTCGCGACAGAGGCACCTCCCCAAGCACTAAATGATCCAGTTGGGCGGTGGAGCCGGAGGCGGCACAGGGGGAAGGGGGTCGGGACAGGTCAAGGATAGGAAGAGACCAGGGCGATGAGGGCGTAGCGGCGGGGGACTGAGGACACCACAAGCAGAGCAGACGGGCAGAAGATCCCCACGGCGGAGCAGAAAGACACCGGAGCCGCAGTAGACCACCTCGGCGGGCAGAGGACCCCACGGCGGAGCAGTGGGGACCAACAGAACAGACAAGTAGCCACACGGGGCAGAGGACCACCACGGCGGGAGCAGAGGACCACCAGAATCAGACAGTAGACCACCACGGCGGGGCAGAGGACCACCACGGCGGAGCAGAGGACCAACAGAACCAGCGACAGTAGACCACCACGGCGGGCAGAGGACCACCACGGCAGAGCAGAGGGAACAGGAAACCCCCCCTGTGAACCACACCGATCAGGAGACCCTTGCGGAGACTGTAACAACGAGAGAGCAGAGGCAGACAACACAGACAAAACATTGGGGTTGATAGACAAGACTGAGCATTCAGGGCAGCCTCCCTGGCTGGGTCGGGAAAGACAAAAGTTCACAAACGGCCTCCATAACCGTGACAGGACAGGATGAGGATTCCCAGACGGCCTCCATAGCCGTGACAGGACAGACAAAGAGTTCACTGACGGCCTCCTTGGCCGGAACAAGACAGACAAAGAGTTCACTGACGGCCTCCTTGGCCGGAACAGGACAGGCAGAGAGTTCATAGACGGCCTCCTTGGCCGGAACAGAACAGGCAGAGAGTTCATAGACGGCCTCCTTGGCCGAAACAGAACAGACAGAGAGTTCATTGGCGGCCTCCTTGGCCGGAACAGGACAGACAGAGAGTTCATAGACGGCCTCCTTGGCCGGAACAGGACGAGCAGAGTGTTCATAGACGGCCTCCTTGGCCGGAACAGAACAGGACGGGCAGAGAGTTCATTGGCGGCCTCCTTGTCTGGAACAGAACAGGCAGAGAGTTCATATGTGGCCTCCTTGGCCGGAACAGGACAAGGAGGAAGTTCACAGGTGGGTACTACTGACACCTCTGGAGGTTCTGCAGCGGATGCCGCCACCTCTGGAGGTTCTACAGTAGTGCCCTCAGGATACAGGGAGAGTTCGGCAAAGGTTTCTTCGACCCTGACATGACAGGTCGAATGTGCGTTTCTAGGCGCCACCACCACGCAAGGAGCTGAAGCGAGCACCGCCGCTTCGGAAGGTTCTGCAGCACGCGCCGCCACCTCTGGAGAAACTGCAGCGGGCACCATCGCTTCGGGGAACACAGCAGCGAGCACCACCTCAGGAGAGACTGTAGCTTCAGCCACCGACTCTGCAGACCTGATAGTAGGTGCTGCCGCCTCTGGGAGTTCTGTGGAGGTGTATGCAGCCCAAATGCAACAAAAGGCGATCCCCATCAGGGGAAACACTTCAGACAGGGGAATTAGTTCATGAACAGAAGGGTTAGAGTGAGTGGGTTTGGGGATACCAGCGGTGCATCCCTCACACTGGATACCAGACTGGGATACCGAAGGACTGACCTTGAGAAACTGGGTGTGACAGACAGGACATGACATGACTCTGGATGATCAGCTGTGATGCAACGTGATTCTGGATGAATAACTGAGGCGTGACGTGACTCTGGACAAACATTTGTGATGTGGCGAGACTCTGGACGAACAGCTGAGACATGGTGAGACTCTAGAAGATCAGCTGTGACGTAACGTGACTCCGGATGATCAGCTGTGACGTGACGGGACTCCGGATGATCAGCTGTGACGTGACGGGACTCCGGATGATCAGCTGTGACGTGACGGGACTCCGGATGATCAGCTGTGACGTGACGGGACTCATGAATATCAGCTGTGACTTGACCAGACTCAGGATAATAAACTGTGACTCGATTTGACTCATGACGATCAACTGTGACTAGACTTGACTCAGGAAGATCAACTGTGACTAGACTTGACTCATGAAGATCTGTTGTGACTTGACTAGACTCATGATAATGAACTGTAACTTGACTTGACTCAGGAAGATCAGCTGTGACTTGACTTGACTCATGAAGATCAGTTGTGACTTGACTAGACTCATGATAATAAACGGTGACTAAACTAACGGAATTCAGGGAAGAACAATGTGATAGAATTGACTCAAGACGCCAGTTGTGACTGATAGATCAGGCATATCAGCTGTGACTGACTGGACCCAGGAAGGATGATTAGCTTGACTGATGACTAGACGATCAACTGTGACTAGACCAGACTCATGATGATCAACCGTGACTTGACTGAACTCAGGAAGATCAACTGTGACTAGACTGGACTCAGGAAGAACAACTGTGATTAGACTTGACTCATGACGATCAGTTGTGACTTGACTAGACTCATGCATATCAGCTGTGACTTGACTTGACCCAGGAAGATTAGCTGTGACTTGACTTGACCCAGGAAGATTAGCTGTGACTTGACTTGACTCAGGAAGATTAGCTGTGACTTGACTTGACCCAGGAAGATTAGCTGTGACTTGACCCAGGAAGATTAGCTGTGACTTGACTTGACCCAGGAAGATTAGCTGTGACTTGACCCAGGAAGATTAGCTGTGACTTGACTTGACCCAGGAAGATTAGCTGATGACTTGAATTGATCAGGAAGATTAGCTGTGACTTGAATTGACCACAGGAGATTAGCTGTGACTTGACTTGACCAGGAAGATTAGCTGTGACGATTGACCCGGCAAGACTAGCTGTGACTTGACCCAGGAAGATGAGCTGTGACTTGAATTGACAAAGGAAGATTAGCTGCTGCTTGACAGGGATAAAGATTAGCACTGTGACTTGACTTGACTCACGATGATCAGCTTTGACTTGACTTGACTCACGATGATCAGCTTTGACTTGACTTGACTCAGGAAGATTAGCTGTGACTTGACTTGACTCAGGAAGATTATCTGTGACTTGACTTGACTCAGGAAGATAAGCTGTGACTTGACTTGGGGGGGCGGGGGGGGGGGACTCCAGGAAGATTAGCTGGGACTTGAATGGGACATCAGGAAGATTAGCGTGACTTGATGATCAGGAAGATTAGCTGTGACTGACTGACCAGGAGATGAGCTGTGAATTGATTGACTCAGGAAGATTAGCGTGGACTAGACGGATCAGGAAGAAGCGTGACAGACGAATCAGGAAGATCAACTGTGAATAGACTTGACTCAGGAAGATTAGCTGACGTGACGGGACTCCGGATGATCAGCTGTGACCTGACTTGACTCAGGAAGATTAGCTGTGACTTGACCTGACTCAGGAAGATTAGCTGTGACTTGACCTGACTCAGGAAGAACAACTGTGACTAGACTCGACTCAGGAAGAACAACTGTGACTAGACTTGACTCATGATGATCAACCGTGACTAAACCTGACTCATGACGATCAACCGTGACTAAACCTGACTCATGACGATCAACCGTGACTAGACTTGACTCATGACGACCAGCTGTGACTAGACTTGACTCATGAAAATCAGCTGTGACCAGACTTGACCCCGGAAGATCTGTTGTGACTGACTAGAATCATGATAATGACACTGGAACCTGAACGGACTTCATGACGATCAGCTGTGGCATTGACGGCGCTCAAGATGGGCAAGCTGGACATGACGGGGTGTTCCGTGGTGACGCCATTTTGCATCCACCCCGCCGCATACCCCCCCCCCACGCGCTGCATCTTGTGAGCGTGCTCTGGTAGAGCCGCTATTTCAGTCACAGACACTGTGTCGCGTTCTTCCTCCGCGACACCCACAGTAAACAAATAGCCAACAGACAACAAAGCATAATCCATCAGGTCCCTTAAACTACAGTTAAATTCCTCTCCAGGTAACCAAGATTTCGTGGGTTCATGGAGTCCAAAACAGAACAAGTTTTTAAACAAAATTTCATCATACAGTGGAACTTGATAAGATAGTACACAGAACCGGTGAAAATACTCCTCAATAGAAAGGCCTCCTTGCCGAAGATGTAGTAGCTGGGTGACTGGGTCCATACTTGGCCAGAGTCCACTGGAAAAGCCGCTGGGTCCTTGTTTGGCTGAGTATTCTGTAAGGGGGCTGACAAGACGTGAGACGTGTGGATCCATCTGCAAGCTTTTATTAAAGAGACGTGGTAAACAGGCAGGGTCAAAACACTGGCAAACAGGTATATGGCGGGCAAAACACAAGAATAGTCCCAGGGCTAGCGTAGGTCACCGATCAGCAGACAGAATCACAGGGGCGAGACGAGAGGGCAAAATCCAGGAAAACAGGCAAGGATCAGAAACCGAGAAAACAGGCAAGGCAAAAAAGGAAAACACGGAGACTCGGAAAGGGGAACAGGCTAAACAATACTCAGCAGAGAAATGTGGTTAGAGTGGGTGTATATATAGTGAGTGAGGTGATTAGAAACAGCTGTGTGCAATCAGTGCAGTGTGCAAATCGTGCAAAGAATGATGGGATATGTAGTCCGGGGTGCTATGCAACAGTTTGTGTTGTGCGAGAGTCAATGTAATGGAAAGGGTGACCTCTGGTGGTGAATAAACGGAAGTCCATGGACCGAATTCGTGACAGGACTATTAGGACAATGCTTGTCTCACCTACTGATGGTTTTAGTTTCATATTTTTCCCCATAATTTCATATTTCTTTATTCAAAATTTTATATTTAAAACATAAAACATAAAATATACAGTTTATTATTATTCTAACTGAATTTGATTCAGTTTAATATTTTGATATAAACATTTTGATGAAACATTTTCACAGGAGTGAGAGATTTTCAAAAGGAAAAGAAAATCTTACAGACTAAATCAAAAAAGTTGTGTCAGTGTGTGTTAAGGGATTTTTTGCATGGGATCCTGGATGCAAATTGCAAATTGATGGTGCAAATTGATGATCAGAGTCAACTCCTATGTCTTCACGCCTGCTATTTTAATACTCATTCTTATCTTTCACTATTCTCAGGATGAGAGCGGTCGGTGCATTTAAGCTCTTTACTTCACAAGTCTTTGGGCTTTACAGATAAAGGGCTCTGTTAGAATGGACCATCGCCAAATGTGCAGGGTGGATATAGTAAAGCCCCTGAAAATGTACATGTAATGTGTCTGTGGGATGCTAGAGTGGTATTCGCTGGATTGGAATGAGTACGGTTGGTCATATGGAACTGACCCTGAAGGGATGACAGGGAAATATGCAAAGTCGTCCCATCATGAGGGTGAAGAGCGTTCCTCTTGACACTAATCCCATAGCTTTCCATGCAAAATAAACTATGGCCTGTTCCCTGCAGGATTTTACAGTTTGTCAGTCTAATCTGACCCCTGCTAAAAACATGCTGACCCAGCTGCCTGTGAATTTAACCACACGTTGGAAAACATTGTGCGTATAGCAATCACTATTGGTTTCATGGTGATTGTTAGGATGTCAGTTCTTCTCATGTTCACACAAGTTTCCAATGGAGTAACTACAGGTTACTCTGCTCGAACACTTGTCTACAAATAACAGCATCTACAAAAACGTCCAAATGAACATGTTCAAATGAACTTTATTCCACTATGTTCCACTAACGTTTGACCATCAAAAAAGTTCCACATATGGTTTGTTACCATTAAAAAAAAAGAATATATATATATATTATCTATATATATTATATATATATATTCTAGATATATATATATATATATATAGTCTATATACAGTTGTGCTCAAATTATTCATACAGGGTAAATAGGATCAAAGAAGGGCTGTGAAAATTAATCTGTATTACATCTTCAGATATTGAAAAAATAAGAATTTAAAATGGGAGAGAAATCTCATTATGAATAAATGTTTTTCTCTAATACACATTGGTCACAATTAATCATACCCTTTTACCCAATACTTTTTGCAACCTCCTTTTTGCGAAGAGAACAGCTCTGAGTCTTCACCTATAATACTTGAAGAGTTTAGAGAACATCTGACAGGAGATCAGAGACCATTCTTTCATCCAGAATCTCTCCAGACCCTTCATATTCCCAGCTCCATGATGGTGCTTCTTCCTCTTCAGTTCACCACACTCATTTTATATAGGGTTCAGGTCAGGGAACTGGGTTGGCCAGGGCAGAAGCTTGCTTTTGTTATCAGTGACCCATTTTTGTTTTGATTTTAATGTTTGTTTGTGGATCATTGTCCTGTTGGAAGATCCAAACATGGCCCATTATAAGATTTCTAGCATGGACAGTCAGTTTTTTAGTCCATCTGGACCATTGAACCAGACCCGTAAACTTCCGCCGTGTCTAAAAGATAAATTATGCTGGAGGTTTGTTTTGTATGCTGAGAGTTTTCTTTTCTAGGTTTTTCTTGAAACCCTCCCAAACAACATAGTTTTTTTTTTTTGTTTTTTTTAGGTTTTCTGACCCTGAAACTCAACCTTTTTCTGCAGTTCTCCAGCTGTGATCCTTGGAGTTTTTGGCCACTCAAACTCAACGTGAATTAGTGAGGAAGTATAGCACACTGGCTCGTACTGTATGAGAGAAAATATTTATTTAGAATTTGATTTTCCCCACTTTCATTTTTTTTTTTTGTTACGTTAACTAAAGGTTCAATTTTTTTTTTTTTTAATGAAAGATCAAGTGAATAAACAATGCGGATTTATGTTCACAGCCTTCTTTGATCATATTTATCAAGGGTATTAATAATTTTGAGCACTATATATAATAAAGTAACTTGGTTTGATATTTTGTTATCTAATGCAATGAGACCCATATTTTTAGTGGTATTTATTTATTTATTTATTTCTTCTCTTTCCTTTTAGAAATATCACTTTATTTGTCGTATGAACTGAACGAGAGTTATTATTTATGTAGACAACAGATTATAATTTGTCTGGAACTAAGCATGATCGATATATATAATGTATATATATACGGATCATATATATATATATATATAGATATATTATACATATACACAGCAATACAGAATTTTCTTAATACAGCATTTAGTACACCAACACACAAACACACACACACACACACACACACACATTATATTTAATTAAATCGGAAAAACATTGCAGGCATTGCAACACATAACATACACTCTAAAAAATGCTGGGTTAAATACAACCCAGTGCTGGGTAAAATAGGGACAAACCCAGCAATTGGGCGTTTGACAGCGGTTGGTTAAAGTTTAACCCAAACCTCTGGGTAGTAACCCAACCCGCTGGGTCAAAACAACCCAATACCCAATACCCAAAACAATACAGTTTTTCAGTACTCTTTGATGAATAAAATGTTCAAAAGAGCAACATTTTTTTATTTATGCATTTAATTTTGAACTATGTTTAACTTTTCATTGTCAGTTTTGATCAATGTAATGCATTCTTGCTGAAGTAAAGCATTCATTTAATGGTGTTAATTATATTTACATAATAGTGATCAAATATATGTAGCATAATAAAAAAAATATTTTACATTGTAAATAATATATCATTATTTTTTAAATGCAATGAAAGTAAAGTTGCAGAAGATGCAACCAGAAAGGTCTTCTTTACATCTACATAAGTACACACATCCTTCCCAATCGCTCACATTGAAACTCACACAGACACACTGAATCACACCCCCTCCATCTGAATCATCTGCTCAGCCTCCCCTGGTTTTAGACAGAGCTTTTAGATTGTCTCTGAGGGAATGACACGCTTCCTCAGCCAACTTGATATTAAAAGCTCAACCATCCCTGCAGGCATGTATCCAGAGAGAAGCCCCACTGCGGCAGAGCTGTTTGCTATCCCTGGCATGTGCTTCTCTCACGACACGCATCTAGAAGTCCTCCCCTGCCATCACCAAACCAGCCCCTCACTTGCTGGAGAACATTTGTCTCTGTTTCCCGCTTTCAATTATCACAGAATTGTGAGAGATCTCAGATAAGTGAAGCATTTCAGGGTGTATCTCACGTAACGTTATTAAATTAAGCAAATTTTCACCTCAGTTTTCACTCCCATAAAGCAGAAAAAAATCCATTCTCATTACTGTAATGTAAAAAATGAATGACATATTATTTAAACGGTAAAATGGTAGCATTCCTTGTATTGCCATATGCTGATTTGAATAGAATCAAATTATTCTGAAATGAATGCAGTCACAATTCAGTTAAAATCTGCTTAATTGTCATAACAATAATGTCATGATGCAAAAAGTCAACATATAATGTATACACACACACTCACATTTTTTATGTTATATCCCAGGAAACTTTGCGCATTTTTAGATTTGCAAAAAACTTCATTCTGTATGATTTATAGCTTTTTTCCTCATGGGAGACCAAAAATGTCCCCACAAGGACAAGGATTTCGGATATTGCCATCTTTGTGGGACATGTTGTCCCCGTAATGTAGGGTTTACCAGGACCACACACACACACACACACGTTTTTTTTCTGTGAATTATGGGAACTTTCCACTGACTTCTATTACTTTTATACTGACCAAACAATATTTTCTATCTTCTAACCCTAAGCCTACCCCTTACAGAAAACCTGTTTGCATTGTTACACTTTCAGATAAACATCATTAACTATATTTAATATTTCCCGCAGGCCGGTCCCCACAATGTCAAAAAAATCAGGTTTTACTATCCTTGTGGGGACATTTGGTCCCCACAATGTAGCATGAAAAAGTACACACACACACACACACATGCAAAAATGATACCGTTTAGAAGTTTTGGGGTCTGTAAGATTATTATAATGTTTTTGAAAGAATTATCTTGTGCTCATTAAGACTGCATTTATTTTATCAAAACACTGTAAAAACATTAACGATGTGAAATATTATTACAATTTAGCTGTGTTATATCGGAATATATTTTTTTAAGTAATTATGTGGATAACAAAACTTATTTAGCAAATGTGGTGCCTCTCGAAATATTTGTAGTAGTATCAATATTGAAACAGTTAATATCCAAAGAACAGCATTTATTAAATAGGTTTTTGTTAACAAAGTAAAAATATTTACTGCACTTGCCCATTTCACTGATGTTATTATATTATTATCAAATATAATAAATAATTTATTAATTTATAATTCATTCATTCAATAAATCAAGAGTATATATAGAATTTTTCGTGTTGATTTTAGAACAAACTGTTTTTTCTTGTAAGACTTATAATAATTTTACCAGCTGAACATCGAACAATTTGTTAACCGCTTTTATTTAAGCAAATAGACCTTAGTCAGGTTAAATGCCAGGTGTCCTAGATTGTGTAATTTTCATGACTGATTTATGGAGTTCTTTTCTACTGGAGGTTTTTTTTCTCTCTCTCTCTCTTGCTGAAAGATGTTTCTTGAGCTGAATAATTGGCATGTTGGTAAACAATAGTACAAACCACTGAATGCACTGTTTCTGCCCTTAAAAGCCTTGTTATCATTCCTGTCAAAATGTAATATTCTGCAACCCTGACTATGGTTTATAGCAGAGAAACCTTCAAGGTGGAAATGAGCATTGCACCTAGCTCAAGTTTTTCAGTCTCCAAGTTAAAGACACTCTCACTCTCTCTTTCATTCTTGAAATGGCATTTTCAAATGAACAAGATGAATACAATGCACGAATACAATACCAGTGCACCTTGGCTTTTTTGTTGGTAGCGTTCCTTAAGCACACAGCAGTGAGGCTGTCAGTTGTCCTTTGTGATAATTGTGTTCCAGCCCAATCTGCGCCTCCACATATGAGCCCTGGAGACGCTGCTTTGATCTTTTCATGTTGTGCCTGGTACACAAGGGAGCATACCTTTATTTCATCATGGAAGCTGAGCGGTGATGACTGAATCTTTACTGTGAGGAATGACAGAAAGAAAATAGGGTATCAGCAATACAAAAGAACTTGGACCTGAATGCGAATCAAAGCAATTCAAAGAATTTCAAGTTGCTGCGTTTCTGGGTTGTGTTATCATCGCTAAGTTTTCCTGGGTGCTTTTCTGTATCACTACATGACTTGAAGTGAAATTAAGTATTGGGTGTTTCTTTTTAGGGAGTGTGGATCTACGTTCCAGCATTAGTTTACAGGGGTCAAATACTTTTTTCTTCTGTGATCTACTTGTAATGTTAAAAAAGTTCACCATATACTTATAGCAGTTTGTAACTATCTTGCATTTTGGCAAATTGATAGTCAATTATAAATATGCTTTCATAAGATCTAATTACAGCCAGCTGAAGGTTATGGAGCTTCATGCTTAGTTTCTTTCTTAAAATCATAATTGACTGAAATCATAATTAAAATCTCTTTTAAGATTGGTTTTGGGTAAACTTGATTGTGTCAAAAAAGTCAAAAGTTTCATCTTTTAGGTTTTTATAAGCGTTTTCCACCAACTGTTTACCCAGGCTAACACATTAGCACCGGCTGACATATACCACTTCCTGGATCAACATTTTACTCTGTATCATTACACAGTTTTCATTTATATGCTGTCTATTGCTGATGATCGCATTATGTTTCATATGCATCTGTTTACATAGGAGATCGCTCCTTTCTCCATCCTGTTCACGTGTGTTTTTGTTCGGGAGGTTTTATACTCGTTCAGAAGATGCGTAATATGCGCCCCCGAGTGTATAACAGTGAAAACACAGAAAGCCATAAAAATGTGTCTTTGGCAGGGAAGCGTTTTCTTGTAAAAGACGAGATAACTCGTCAATGGCGGGGAAAGAGTTAGCACCGGCTGGTAGTTGTCTGTAACCATTTGCTTCTAAAAAGCATCTTTTCCCATTGATATACATTCAAAATTAGTTGTGTAGCCTGACTAAATAAATATTTGTGCAAGCAGCATATAGATAATATTTTATTAATTCATGTTCTACCATGGCTGATTCTTTTTGAAGGGCTCTTAAAAGGTTGTTGTCATTCAGTGTAGCATTACAAGATCCCAAAACAATCTGTGCTTAAATGTGCCACTCAAACTGTTAAGATCAGACTGGAAGTATTAGAGAAATTAATTTACAGAGCTGTAGGTGCTGCCATATGGACATCAACTAGGGAGGGGGGGGGTTAGTTCACACTGATCAGCGAGGGGAGATCTGTGAGTCCAGTTGCGGCAGCCTGTGAGGGAACGGAGTTGAACAACTTGTTAACTAACAGATGGCGAGAAAGAGGGAGACCGTGGTATGGGAGAACAGAAGGTCAGATGAACACTATGCAAACAGAGAACAAACATTGCGCCCCCCCCCCCCCGCAGTACCAGAAAATATACAAAGTAAATGCACAGCACAATTTACATTTACAAAATCCACTTTCGTAAATTCAAAACACAATTCATAAATACACAAGTAAAAACATAAATATTTCCCCAAATGCTCACACAAAAGCATCTTACCTAAATAATTTAAAATGTTTACACAAATATGTAAATATCAAGTTCTTGAATTAATTTCCATCACACATTTATGAATGATGTTAAATGTATTTATGGATCGTTGAATCTGCATTTGCAAATCGTCACATGTGCGTGGACTGCTTTGAATTTGTGTGTGGTATTTTTGAGACCTTCCTGGCAGGTTAAGATTCATAAATATCTTTTTTTGGAGGATGTTCTGTTCAGCCAATCTTTTTTAAAGGAGGATTAAAAGGATTAAAAGGAGCTTTTAATCCACCAATCAAAACACTCTTTACTGAACAGACTCAAGAAGCTCAAAGCTGCGCTTGTACTGTGCATTATTCCATGATCGGGTCCTTTATATAAAGACATTTTAATGGGTACTCTTTCTTTTTTAGCACCTGATTACAATTCCTACAAAATCACATTATGATTTATATAATTCGCACAAAATGCAGCTCCGGTCTAGCCTTGCTGCTGCGTACACAAAGTTGAGCATACCCGTTATTCCGATCACTCGTAAGTTATCACATAAGTGTTTAAATGTCCAGAGTAGTTCAATTTCATAACAATTCAATCTGTAAGCATGTGTTCTGTTGGCTGTGTTGTAAGTATGTAACGTATCAGGGTTCGAGCAGTAACTGTTGGAAGCAGGCCTTAACCACCGCTCTCACACTAAGGGGCTTCTACACCACACCAAGCGAAGAGATTTCGCATGGAGGCCTGAAACCACACCAACGCCATCCAGTGGGATGAGTATAAGTCGTTAATGCTGATTAATGTTTGCTAATGATTGAAATGGGTGGTTTTAAGTTAATTAAGTGTGCAGTGTACAAGGGTGTATAGTCAGACACGCACCCGCTTCTATATAGTCTAACTGGGGTGTTGTAGGAACACGTCAGGGTAATCACAGACCGATGTTGTAACTATTACTAATTACGTTTTGACTAAAGTAAGACATGAACAATAACATGATTAATTTTGAAAGAGGAGGGATCCGGTAAATAAGTCATTAATAACATATTCGAGAGAGAATACTGAACATTTGCTCAAAATCAACAGTAGCCCGCACTAGAAAATGTCGAACAGGAGGAGCACACCGAAAAATTCACAATAATGGCAGGCCGCGCAGAGACTGATGGACGATTTTGGCACAAAATGCAAGAAATTCAACGATCCATAACTATACAAAGTAACTCTCATTGCTGAATGTGTGAGGAAATTAATTTCCAAGAACTGGCTAGATATATACTATTGTGTTAAACATTTTAAATGTATTTAGGGAAGATGACTAGTTTGCGCATTGGGAGGGACATATTGCTGTGTTCTAATTGTGAGTAGGAATTGGATGTTTGTGAATTTGTACGAAATCGGGCTTTTGGTCAAGTAAATTGTGCTGTGATTATGACGGTTTGTATTTGACACACTGTGTATTTGTGCGTTTTGAGGCTGATCTGTCTCAAACCCTGAGCCAGCTTTTTGCTCACACATGGTATTAGCATTCTTTGGTCAGGGAGAATTTGACCGGTGGGCCTCTTTCCACTCCAAGTCTTGGCCCACGTTTTTCAAGGTAAGATTTTCATTTCCTGTCCCTTCAACCTGACTAGCTTATTATCCTTTTCTGGACTGGTTAAACTCTCACGGGTGATTTATTTTTGTTTCTGTTTTTGTGGGATTCCATGACAATTACTATTGTGTTTTTGAGGGATCAGAGGGACGTTCACATATTATACTGTCGTGGTATGTTTCCCTTTGTAGACTATGTAGTTTGCCGCTGTTGAGACACACACGTCATGTAGGTCTCATCTTGTTTGTTCTCGGTTTAGTTCCACTGTCCGTCGGAGTCCTCCTCTGCTAGAACTCAAGTGACTCATCAATGGGAAGATTTAAATAGCACAATTGCCAAGAGACTGTCCTTATGACATTTGCAAACACATGGTTAGGCCCGCGAGGGTCGAGCTCGCGGTGGGTGTCTATCACTCTGTCACCTGGTCACCATTTCAACTGATTCCCCGCTATGGTACAGTTGCGATAACAAGCACGCGTTCAGTTCTGCGGCGCTAATGTGGCCCTATAAACTACGTATGTTATTCTTGAAGGATACATTAGCCTATTTAGTCCATAAGACAACCATCAAAGTCTCACAAAGGCGATGATGTAGTATACCGTCGAAAACGAGCGGGTCAACTTCCTGTCGGTATGCGTTTTGTGTTAGAAGAACTGAAAAAAAGGAGAAAGTGTGGTATCACGCTGAGCCTGTCCTCCGTCTGCCCCTCGCATGCGACTTTACCCTTATTTCTGAGGTTAACAGCTGCCTTATGCACCGCTTGGCGTCGATGGAAAAGCGCGGTAAATACTGAAAAACAGTATTTACATATTTCTTTTTATTTGCTCATTGTGACTTGACAGGCCAAATTTATGCTCCACCCCAAAAAATGTAAGAAAGGAAGCATGATAGGTGAGTGATCACAAATCGTGCGACGAGGGACCAGAGTAAGTCCTTTTTGCGATGAGTGGAAGTATGGAGATACAAGAGTGTCTAATTGTACACTCAGCGCAAAAGACTACGCATCTGTTGGGCAGAGCTATTTAGCACTCGCACGTGAATGACCCACACATGAGTTGGATTGGGATTGACAACATTACAAAAGACGCCCGTCAAACAAAAGCAATAGTGGCGTAGGGTGTAAGGTGTGTGGCGGTAGCTTTTGACACAATCGACCCGAAATTGAATCTGCCTTTTCCCAATTCTTTTCCTTTTTACTATCACTTATCAGATAGGAAATGTGTTTATTTTAACTAAAATAAAGGAAATATTCAGAAAGTGGAAATAAAGTGCCTTCACGGGTATTTAATAACAAAGGGCCAGATTTACTAACAGCTTGTGCCAATGCAAGTCTTTTGGCGTTAAAATAGTACTTGTCAGGATATACTAAAGATGCGCAGTGAAGAATTAGCGCTGAAAAGGCTAGTAGGACAGTTATGTCTTGCACTGAACTTTCGAATATGGAAGTTGTGAGGAGGTGTTGACCTATGTCGACGCAAAATTTCTGGGAGGAGAGTATTCAAATGAATCATGCAACGAGTTTTACTAACGTTTGCGCTCGTCAAATTATTGGTATTTGCACCATTATTTAACGCCCAAAAAAGCATGTCTCTTATTGCAAAGAAAATGCTGCTATTTTTACAGAATGTAAAAAGGATCGTTATTTGCTTTGTGTAAATATCATTGTTACTTTGTGTAAAATAGTGTCTGTTGCTAAGAAAATATGCTATTTTTACTTAGTGTAAGCATTTATCCCTATTTGTACTTAGAGCAAATAGCTGCCGTCTTTCAATTAACTTTTTGAGAGAGCCGTGGAGGACACTTTGAGCTCTGAAAGTTACAATATGTTTTCATAGCGTGTCAAGTTCTTTTATCTCAAAAGATCAAGGAAGATTAGATTTCTCATATAACCCCTTTAACCACAGGAGAGGAATGAGAGTTGTTTCATTAAGCAGGTTAATTAAAAGTATGTTCAGGTTCTGATGACTGAATCCTAAATCAACTGTAGAAACTTTAAAAAGGCTGACGAGATAATAGTCGCCCATCACAGCATGAAAACTCTCTTTCTGTCTTTCTCTAGCACTTCCTCTCTACCTTTATCCACTTGTCCTTAACTTCACCTTTATTCTCTCTTGTTTTATCTATCTGTCGGACATGATCGACAGCCGGTTCTGGGGGTGGAGCTTGGGGATGCTGATTATGTAGGTTGAGCTGGAACAGTAGAGGTAATGTGCAAATGTCAGTGAAACTGTCTGCTTCATTTACCCAGAACCAAAAAAGTGGCTTATTATAAAAGACTGATTGAGGATAGAGCGTTCAGGAGACCTTGAGGACCTCAAGGACTTCATACAGTAGAGCCAAGCATCCTCATAGAACAATCTCTTAAAGGGTTCATATGATGTTGCTAAAAATAACATTATTTTGTGTATTTGGTGTAATGAAATGTGCTTATGTGGTTTAAGGTTCAAAAAACACATTATTTTCCACATACTGTATATTATTGTTTCTCCTCTATGCCCCGCCTTTGACCAAGCAATCGCAGTTTTTCCAAGTCATTTGGTTGAAAATGAGGTGTGCTTGATTGGCCAGCCTACCCCCTAAGAGCGTTGTGATGGCCGAATACTCAAGCGTGCTGACGGACAATGTTACGCGATACCTTACCATACTGTGATGCCGTGTCCCGGAGCGATGGGACAAAAACATGAAAACCCATTATAAACGAGGCATTTGTTGCATCCAGTGGGGACATAATTACGGATTATAATGACTTATACTGTCTTTTTACGTGTTGCATCGCACCATAAAATCCCCCAACCAAATGTCTGATTTGTGATCGGAGAAATTACAAACAACAAGCGCTACTCTACACTGCTGAAAACTCGCGTTTGAATCATCAGTGGCAAATCCTTAAAATGAAAACGTACTTCGAGTCTGTGAGTCAGAACAGCCGGCATTTAAAAATAAATAAATAAAAAATATGCTTTGGTAAATCATAATTATTATATAAAAACTTTAAATTATGAGATGCTAAATCATAAATATAATTTAAAAGTTGAAAATATGGCATTAAAATTTCTAAATTATTCAAATAAAATTATTTATATAACGTCAAATTTCGACAGTTGACAACTGTGATAATTTTGAATTTTTACATCATTTCAACTTATGTCATAATTAATGTCACTGTTATGACTTTTTTTGTCATAGTTATTTTTTTATTTCATAATTTAAACTTTTTGTCATAATTATGACTTTCTTTCTATGTCACAATTATGACTTATAATTTCACCTCATGTCATAATGTCATATCATAATTTTAACTTTTTATCTCATAATTATGACTTAGAATGTCATAATGTTTACTTTGATTATTTTTGACTAATTATCTCATAATTTAGACTTTTTAAGTTGTAATTATGACCATGTGTGTCATAATTATGATTTATAGCAAAGCATGACTTTTCTCTCATGTGGTGAAAATGAGAAATGCCATTATGTAGCACTGGTTTTAAATAACACCTAAATGAATATGATGTGGCACACCAAGGTTGAAACGTGCATACATGAATGAAATTACAGATTTCTTTTTTATTGCTGTTTTATGAATTATTCATAAAAAAGACATCATGACAAGGATATGCAGTTTTTTTTAAATGTAGTGCAATATTGACCTTTTTAGAAGAAAAAGGCTATTCATGCTCATCCTAGATAAAATATATGAAAACTCACAAAGGAACATTGTTTGCATCATATGTCCCTGGTTCAGTAAAATAACTTAATCTTCCTAAATATTCATCTATAATGTACAGCAATCTTCAAACCAAAGTATTCCTGTGAGAATGTTGCATGTGCCATTGCGGATCCCCCAGCAGGTTTAGCGGTTGGCAACAGATCTGAACCGACAGCATTTTTTGGCTGTCCTCAAACATAAACCCTTCATGGTGGAGAAAAGATGACACATCACACCATACTGGGCAATGTGATTTTGTTCTTTGGATTTGAATGTAAGCAATTTGCCGAATGGCAGCCCTGCCACAAATTCCCCAACTCCATGAAGTTGACAGTGACAGTTTGAGATTTGGATGAGTTTCACGAAACAGCTGATTCTGTCAATTTGAAAGTATCTGAAAACTTCAAGCAATGGAATACAACATCAAATGTAAGGTGTGCGTTTTGATCATGTATGTGAACTTCAACTTGAGACCTGCATTATTTATTTTTCACTTAATTTGTTCATTTTTGCATGTTCTTATTTCATGTGTTGTTTTGCAACTGATGTACTTAAAGAAAATAAGTAATTTTAGCATCGCCTTTTTACCTCTGTTCCTTCATGTGGTTTTGAAAACTCACATGTCACAGTGTTAATTGTCACACCTCTTCTGTTGCTCATACACTAATTGGCAAATATTGTGACTGAACTTTGTTTGCCAGGTTAGAGGTATCAAATCTCTTAAACATATTCAGAGTTTTGTTGCAGCAAGTAAACTAGATATCCATAAGAAGAGCTCTGTATTCCACTTTTTTATGTTGCCTGTGAAACAATCAGTATTACTTTTAGATGGACACAAATTACTGATTGCAAAATCTACATATATTTTCCAGTATTTTTCTTAATGTGTTCTGTACAGCTATTTGTGGGTGTGAATAATTATACATCAAGTAGCCATACATCTCATACTCGCAATCATGCTGCTTGCTTAATATCAGAAAGGCTATGCTTACCTGCAGCATGAAGCTTTTATACAACAATTCGGTAAACAAGAATTTACACTGAATAACTTACATTTTAGACCCGATATTGCCAGTTCATTACATTTTTGTAAGCTGATGGATGGGTCAATTTGAGGTCAAATTTGGGTCAGTTGAGCGAGCTATTAAATGACTCATTCTTAAAAACAGTATTTTGTTTCATTGACTACGTTTACATGCGCACGAATAATGCGATTATTTCCAATAATCAGAGTAAGGACTTAACTAGCAGTCGTAGTCTTGAGCGCAAATGGAGAAAAACTAACTTGGACGTTTTTAGAATTGCGTGGAAAAACAGTATGTCCAGCTATAGACAGGCTCTAAAAGCTGCCAGGGCAGAGCATATCCGCAAACTTATAGAAAATAACCAAAACAATCCAAAAAAAAAGTTTTTTATTTAGCACAGTGGCTAGATTAATAAATAACCAGACGCCACCCGATCTAAATATTCCCTCACAGTTTAATAGTAATGAATTTATGAATTTCTTCACTGATAAAATAGATAACATCAGAAATACAATAACAAATTTAAATTCTACAGCGTCTAGTACTTCAGCTTCATTCATCACACCCAAAGAAAAACTGCAGAGCTTTACAAATATAAGACAAGATGAGCTAAATAAACTTATCACTGCATCAAAACCAACAACATGCCTGTTAGATCCTGTACCAACTAAATTAATAAAAGAGTTGTTACCTGTAGCAGAAGAAACGATTCTCAATATTATTAACTCGTCGTTATCAGTAGGTCACATCCCAAAACCATTTAAGCTGGAGGTTATTAAGCCTCTTATTAAGAAACAACAACTAGATCCTAGTGAACTGGAAAATCACAGACCCATCTCAAATCTTCCTTTTATGTCGAAAATTTTAGAAAAAGTTGTGTCTGCGCAATTGTGCTCCTTCCTGCAAAAAGATGATCTCTATGAAGAATTTCAGTCAAGTTTCAGGCCCCACCATAGCACAGAAAAAAACTGCACTTGTTAAAATTACAAATAACTTGCTTCTTGCGTCAGACCAAGGCTGAATCTCATTGCTAGTTTTACTTGATCTTAGTGCTGCGTTCGATACTATAGATCATGACATAATCATAGATCGATTACAAAACTATACGGTTATTCAAGGGCAGGCTTTAAGATGGTTAGATCCTACCTGTCCGATCGCTACAACATTGTTCATTTAAATGGGGAGTCAACTCAATTATCACCAGTAAAATACGGAGTGCCACAAGGATCTATCCTAGGTCCTCTGCTATTTTCAATAAACATGTTACCCCTTGGTAATATTATTAGAAAACAAGGGATTAGTTTCCACTGTTATGCTGATGATACTCAAATATATATATCTCAACAAGACCAGATGAAAATTATATAAGCTAACAGAGTGTGTTAAAAATATAAAGATTGGATGACCAATAATTTTCTCCTATTAAATTCGGATAAGACAGAGATATTACTTATTGGACTAAAAGACAGTACACAGAATCTCTTGGATTACAATTTGCAACTAGACGGATGTACTGTTATTTCCTCTACAGTCAAAAATCAGTTATATTAGATAGCAACTTGTCTTTTGAAAATCATATTCCCATGTTACAAAAACAGCATTCTTCATCTTAGAAACATTGCCAAGTTACGAAAAACATGTTACCTGTTTCTGATGCAAAAAAAAAAGCTAGTTCATGTATTCATGTCCTCTAGACTGGATTATTGTAATGCACTACTATGTGGTGATCCTGCATCTTCAATAAACAAGCTACAGGGAGTCCAAAATGCAGCGGCTAGAGTCCGTACCAGGTCAAGAAAATATGATCATATTAACCCAATTTTACAGTCTCTGCACTGGCATTAAGTTCCGTATCAGTTAAAAAATATTATTACATGCCTATAAGGCCCTTAATGGGTTAGCTCCTGCGTACCTAACTAGTCTTCTACCACGCTACAATCCATCACGCTCCCTAAGGTCACAAAATTCTGAACTTTTGGTAGTACCTAGGATAGCAAAAGTCCTAAAGGAGGTAGAGCTTGTGCGCATTTGGCTCCCAAACTCTGCGAATAGCATTCCGGAAAACGTTAGGGGTTCCGACACATTCTCCTATGTTTAAAATCTAGATTAAGGTTAAGAAAAACCTCTTTGGCCAAGCATGCAAAATACAGGCATATCATATCTTTTAATGACAGTTATAGCTAATCAAATGAGCATATTATATTTAGGTTGGGTTAACAATCAATTGGGATTGTTGAACAGCAGCTACGCTAATTAAGGTTTGGTATGTTTCTCTGTCTTTTGCCCACGAGGATGACATCCGTTGGTAACTAGGATTTACACAAGCTTCAGTCTGTTTCCAGAACACCTGAGAAGAGATGATGCAAGCCCCTCAGAGGACCTCAGATGATGCAAACCCTGAAACAACATACAGAACTACCACCTTTTGCTATAAGTTTGATTGCATCATATAATAATTGGTTAATAGTGTTCGTCTGTTTGATTACGTCTTAAATTGATTTTTCCGTACTGCTGGTTAGTCTGGTCAGAGGAGAACTGGCCCCCCGAGGTTTTTTTCCCAAGGTTTTTTTCCATTCTGTCACAGATGGAGTTTTGATTCCTTGCCATGTTACCTTTGGCTTGCTTAGTTGGGGACACTTCATTTCCAGCGATATCGTTGACATAATTGCAAAGATATTATTCAAACTGAGCTGGATGTTGACATCACTAAATTCAATGATGAACTGCCTTTAACTGAAAAATGAGTGTTTACTATTGTCACTTTGTATTATTGACACTATTTTCCTATTTAATATTGTAAAGTTGCTTTGACACAATCTGTTGTTAAAAGCGCTATATAAATAAAGGTGGCTCGACTTTACTGACCATAATCAGATCGATGCGTTACAAAGATCGTTGCTCCGTTTACTGCAATTTTCCAGTATTTATTATCGCTAAGAATGGTTATTTTTGAATGCCTTGATAACATATCCACTGCACAGCACAAATGACGGACTCAGAAAGAGTTGGTGTGTTACTGGCCGCTGTGTTTAATTAATTTAACATTAGGACAAAACATTTTGTATAGTTGTATTCCAGGATTTCGGCGACATGTATGTCGATGGACAATTTGTGTTCTCAATCACCGTTCGGATGAGGGTAAGGAACCAGAAAACTGGGGCAGACGATGTTGTGTTTCCCCAGTCTGCGATGCTTTCGGCCCCGTCAGCGTTCTAATTGCGTATTATTGGCAGTGATGCGTGTCACGTCATTCATGTATGTCACAAGCACATGCGCACTTTGGTCAGAGCGGCAAAAGGGCAATTAAGGTGTTTACATGCCTATATATTTCGATTAAAATCAGACACCTACGTTATTATGCTTGCTGCAATTATGAGCTTAATTGATTATTTAGATCGAAGAATTGTGTTTACATGAGGTAAAGTTTAATCGCAATATTGTCAAAATCTCATTATAATCGCATTAAGAGGGTGCATTGTAAAACATCTTTGATGATGATCCTAGGTTTTGAACTAATCAGTTGAGCGAGTGATTCAATGACTCACTCATAAAAAAAGTTATTTGTTTCATTGATAACAGAATCAGTGTGTTTGAAGAAATCAGTTGAGTGAGGGATTCAATTGCTTACTCATAAAAATTTTTGCTTTTTTCATTGATGAATGAATCAGTGTTTTGTAACTAATTGGTTGAGTAAGTAATTCAATGACTTACTCATAAAAACTGTAGTTTGTTTCATTGATGAAGGAATCAGTATTTTTGAACAAATCGGTTGAGTTAATGATTCAATGGTTTACTCATAAAAACAGTAGTTTGTTTCTTTGATTAATCTGTTTTGAACTAATCAGTTGAGTGAGTGATTCAATGGCTCACTCATAAAAATGGTAGCTTGTTTCATTGATGAATGAATTAGTGTTTTTGAACTAGTTGGTTGAGTGAGTGATTCAATGATTGACTCATAAAAACAGTAGCTTGTTTCAGTGATGAATGAAACTGTTTTTGAATAAGTCAGTTAAATGAGCGATTCAATGACTCGTTCATAAAAACAGTAACTTGTTTTAGTGATGAATCAGTGTTTTACAATCATTTAAATTAATGTTTCACTTTGAAAGACAGTTACTTGTTGCCACCTACTGCCATATTAATGTTACCTCCAGAAAAATACAGTCTGTCTGAAAACAACCAGTCAAGAAGAGTGATAGAAACAATGAGAAGTCCCAGAGCTGTCTGCTGATTGTGACTGCCAATTCTGAAAGGAGAAAAGTGCTACCTGTGACATTAGTCTAATGATGTTGGTATGCTAATTGTTCTGGGTTCTGGGCTTTAACAAAGAGGTTATAAGTTCAGCCCCAAATTGGTGTGAACCCAGGACTGAAGTTAATGAGATCACAATCCTTCTCCATCACCACTGTGCCCTTCGCACTCATTTAACCCTAGGTTACTCCAAGAAGTCTGCCAGTGCAATCAGTATATTGTCATTTTCATTGGATTAATTAACAGCATATGCATGGTAGATAAGAGAATAAATGATACTGTAACAAAATTGATTAAGGGAAAACGTTAATGGTAATCTATCTTCTATTTAGTTAGAACACATATTTGAGACATTCAACAAAACAGACTACTGGCTTCTGCTTCTTTCATTTCCACATTAGCTATTCTCATTATATGTCAATATTGCCAGAAATGGAACAGTAGATACACATTTGTGTATCAAATATGTACTAAAGATATAAACAAATTCAAACTTTGTTTCATTCAAGAATGAATTGAGAATATACGGGTTCACAATTGCTCCAGCTACTGAAGAAAATCTGATGGTACTAATAAAATTATTTTAAAATAATTCTAAAATAATTTTGCATATCATGCATATATTAAATGCCACAGCAGTTGTGTTTTTTATTTATTATTTTATGTAGAAATTTTGCTATCAGCATATATTAAAGCCACAGCAGTGTGTTTTTTATTATTATGTATGTAGAACTACATATATATATAATAATAATTTAATGTAGCTTGAAAATAAAATCAATATATTTATGTTATGTTGCTATTTTCACAATGCCAAATACAAATATATCAATAATCATTGTTATATACCCACTAAGCAGTATACCAACAAACTTTAAAAGCAGCAGAAAGTCTAGTCTCAGAACAGCTCCGGCTTTTATTTAAATGAATTTTGCAAATATAAGCTGCTCCATTTTTCTTTGTGGATGTTTCCCACGTTTTTTTATCCTTTCTGGAGCATGATGAAAATAAAGTTAGACAGCGGAAGAAAAAAAATGGCAAATTATTGCTGCAGAGTCACTGATGAACACGCGGCTGCATGTCTGCTGTTATCCTGCTGGAGAAATATATACAACCAAACACTATTAATGGGGTCATTTAATGACTTACACTATCATCAGTTTCGTCTTATCATATTTAAACCGCAGGACCACCACGACCAAACTACCCGACGAAAACAGAAGGAGCCTTCATTATGGTTCCTGCACTGAAATCACGACCTATCCAGCTCACCTAAACCTAAAATATTTAAAGGGGTGGTTGATTATGATTTTTCACTTTTTCAACTTTAGTTAGTCTGGAATGTTGCTGTTTGAGCATAAAAAAGATCTGCAAAGTTACAAAGCTCAAAGTCCAAATCAAAAGGAGATATTTTATTTAACAGAAATCACTTTTGAAAAAACTACAACGAACACGGACTCGATTGGGGGGTTTTTTTTTTTGGGGGGGGGGGAACTTTTAAAAACCAAAAAAAAAAAAAAACGCATATTTTCCGGGATTTTGATATCACAAATATCGAGGAATGGGACGAGACCTGGTTGAGCTGCACTAGAGAAGGCAACGAGTGTTATCACTATGTCGGAGACATGCTAGCTTTCCCAAGGCAGACGAACTTAGAGTGGTTACGATCATCCAGGTTTAAATCGCGCTCAAATTGATTTGATATTGACGCAATATTTATACTGAAGCTCGCAGGCGGCTATGGTAAGGGGCGTGACATTTCCTGACCAGGCGCCAAGTGCTGCCAATCACAACACACTGGCCCAGCTAACCAATCACAGAACATTTTGTATTTCAGAAGGCGGGCCTTCATTTGATACAGGAACTATTCGAGTCGTTCATGCCAGACTGGAGAGAGAGGTGTTGTAATAATGTAAAATATGTGAAAAAGAATGTGTTTTTCGAACAACCTAGTATGAGAGCCTGTTCTAGTACACCCCCAAAACAAAATCAAGACTTTGTAAAAGAGCATAATAGGACCCCTTTAACACATTATACACTGTGTCATCTGAACATTTGCACAAGCAAAGGTGACAGAGAGCTTAATTAAATTGTATTTTTCATACTCAACACAGAGACAGTCAAAGTGACTCAGATCAGTCTTGCATATGCAGGTTACTAAAAAGTTTGTGTGGCTGAAAAATATTCTGTTGAGGCTAATGACAGTAAAAAAGAACAAAGGAGATAACTATGAAAATACATAGCTGCAGTTTTTAATATTTGTATAAATACAAAGACATTAAAGCATCTGAAAAACTTTCATCTAACAATGTGTTAAATTCATCATGTATCTTCAGTATTCATCAAACAGCATTACTATGAAAAGAATATGTTGTATGGACAACAGCACAGTTCTCTGCCTGGGGATGTTCAGCTCTGACTAATTTTGAACTATGCAGAGGAAAACTTTATTTCTTAGACTTTGCTTTTATGTAGCTCAGGAGAATTAATACAATCCCAATTATGTTTCTCTAAAGTATCGACTTTGTCTGAGATGTTTCTGCTAAAATACATTTGGAGAAATAAAAATAGACTCAAATGAGACAATTGTTGACATACAGTAAGACTATAGAGCTGATTAAGCATCAGAGGAATCTGATAAGAAACGTAGCAGCTTTTCAGTCTCAGTATATTGGCAAATCTGAACACAATGTAAGACCATATTGATCTTCTCTCTAACTCTAAAGGTGAGTCTTTTTCTCAGGAGAAAAGTATGAGAGGCAGATTTACGCAAATCATTTGTTCCACTTGTTCTCCATTTAATCTTACTGCTGTCACAATAGAGATATAAGAGATTTCATTGGTGATTTTTCTTCCCTAAGAGTATAGCTAACTGAATCATTCAAAATTAGTGAATCTTTTGTATATCTGTCAACTATTTTCCTCTACCTACATCACACTGAAATACATATAAGAAGCCATTCACACAGAACGCATATTTGCATTTAAGAACAGGAGTGGAATGAAAAATGCTGTGTCATGTGCAAAACCCTCAAAAAGACACAAGATGCGAATGCATCGGTCAAACATGACTGTCTTCCGCTGGTTTGCAGAGAAAAGCAATAGTGCAGTGAAACAGAAAAATGCAAAAATGCCAATAAACACTACTGAGTTGACAGTTCCCAACAAAACATAAGAGTTTGAGACAAAGGAGGTCTAACACATGAAGAAAGGTATCACTTACAATTCCTCTCCCATTTACTGTATGTCAATGTCTCAATGGCAGTTGCTTGGCTGACGCAGCCTTTTGTAACTATGCAATCTGCATGCATCTTTGCTCTTATGGTTCAAGTGTCAGAAAGATTATATTTAGGAGTTAAATGCACATGAACGTGCGGCACCACAAAGTCGTAATTATGGTTGGAAAACTTTCTTTAAGCCCAGAGTTTCCCAGTTGGGGGCACGTCAGCAAGAAAACATATTTGTATAAACCGTAAATTTGTTGAAAATATATATTTTTTTCATTTAAAATATAACTAAGTTGCATGTACAAAACACCATAATATTTTACAGTGCATACATAGAACATAGAGTATATAAAGATTTAATTTACAGAACCTTCATAAGTTGGATAAAAACATAAAAAGAGCAAAAACACACCTGATGTGCATTGATTATTCATGATTATGTAAAAGTAGTATGTATAGCTATATATCTATAGATCTATATATACTCGAATATATATAAGATATCTATATATATATAATTATAATATATAGATATATACACACACCCCACACAGGTGGTTCAACAGATTATGGAAGTGCGAGTCAAAGATAGGTGATTTTCAGGATAACAAGAAAAAATATATTAAAGCACAGAGAATGAGAATGCCCGAGAAGGGTTTTTTTTTTTTTACCATAATTTTATGTGTATGTATATTAAAGGGGCATATGATGTGATCTAAATTTGTCCTTCTCTTTGGAGTGTTATAAGCTGTTTGTGAATAGATAAGATCCTTAAAGTTGCAAATACTAAAGTTTCAAATCCAAAGAGATAGTCTTTATAAAAGTTAAGAGTCAACCACCCCTACCTAAAACGGCTCGTTCTAACATGCACCCACATATCTACATCACTATGTGGGAAGATTTGCATAAGCCACCCAAATGTTCACGCAAGAAAGAAGGCGTAACTTTTATTCTAACTGTAGTATTGTTGCTGCCGCCGCCATGTCGTTATGGTGTTGAAGACGCTGTGTGCTTTGTTGGGAAAGCAAAACTACTTTGTTTGGTCTTCCCAAAAGAGGACACGACTAGAAATCAGTGGGTAAGTCGTATTTACAACACTGTTCCAGAACACTCAACCCAAATATCCAGATATGTGCAGCACATTTTATGGAGGACTGTTCCTGAATCCTAGGTAGAGCCGGCTACAATGCCGGCTGTTCTGACTCACAGCCGGTAAGTACGTTTTTTATATTTAAAGAAATTTGCCACTGTGATTCAGACACGAGTTATTTCGTACCCTAGTTGAGCAGTGTAGAGTAGCGCGGTTGTTTGTCATTCTCCGACAACAAATGGAGACCTGGCTTTATGGTTGAAGCGGTGACGATGCAACACACGGTTAAAAAGGCAGTATAAGCCATTATTAATCCATATTATGTCCCCACTGTGATGCAACGAAGCCTCGTTGACTAATGGGTTTCATGGTTTTGAATCATGCTCATTGTGTAACCCTTGTTCCCTGAAGGTGGGAACGGAGACGTTACGTCAGTCGTGGCTGATGAATTGGGATCTCGCCCAAGAGCCTAATCACCTTCGAGTGTAAACTAAACAAGCCAATGACGTGCGTGTTTCGCCACGCGCACCCCGCCCCGCAGCGCGGGTATAAAAGGAGAACGCGTGCAAACGCACATCAGTTTTTCGCTGAGGAGCAGAGACTACGCGTCCCGGCCGTACAGCGGTGGTACAGCAACCGTGGCGACGGGACGTAACGTATACGTTCCCTCTTCAGGGAACGATGGTACAAAGTAACCGAGTACGTTCCCTGTCAGTCAGTCACGTTCTACGTTACGTCAGTCGGGACTGACGAATTGTGATCCGTATGGAAAACGCCACTATTGCTGACCCCCTCCAGTGCCCTGCGGAAGCCGGCAAGTCCCCCCACACCAGCTGGGGCGGAAGATAGGACAGCGGCTAGGCAGAGGTGTCCGCCACTACTGTTCCATACAGTGAGATATTGGATAACACTTGGAAAGCGTACCCAGTTGGGAACGCTACAGAAGCCACATCCTGCGCATAGAAGGTATCATGTGGAATACACATATGGACTGGCCCAGGGCAGTGCTACATATGGAAGTCCCTGTGGTAGACTCAACCCGCCTGGGGTGAGATGACTACGCAGCAGAGATGGCAGTGAACGACTGCCAGGGAAAGACACGGGCTTACCGTGAGGGGAGCCGTACCGTGGAAGAATACACATGTGGGATCACCCGAAGGGGGAATCACTACACACAGGCACCTAGCCCAGCACAAGGGCTGACCTTGGGCATGCACACGAGTGCTGAGCCTGGCGTCTGGCGCTCCGCCACGCCTGACCGCCGAGGGTGCGGGAGGAACTCCACCAGGGTTCGCCATGGGGAACTGAACTGAGGAGCAAAAAAGCGCACGTATCCAGTCCGCAGAGTGGAATGGCGCAGCAAGCGTGATCAACACAGAGCAGATCCGGTGTTACTGCCTACCTGAGGCAAGTACACGAGAGGACACGGGCTCTACACGGAGATTATAGAATCTCGCAAACGTGTTAGGCGTCGCCCAGCCGGCAGCTCTACAGATGTCTGCTATCGAGGCGCCCTGCGCCAATGCCCAAGAAGATGCCACTCCTCTCGTAGAGTGAGCTCTCACTCCGAGGGGGCAAGGTAACCGTTGGGCCTGGTAAGCTAAGACTATAGCCTCCACTAACCAGTGGGCAAGTCTTTGTTTGGAGACAGCCTTCCCCTTCTGCTGTCCTCCGAAGCAGACAAAGAGCTGGTCTGAGGTCCTGAAGCTCTGCGTACGGTCCACGTAAACGCGCAGAGCGCGAAAGGGACAGAGCAGAGCGATGGCTGGGTATGCCTCCTCCCGGGGCAGCGCTTGCAAGTTCACCACCTGATCCCTAAAAGGCGTGGTGGGAACTTTGGGCACATATCCAGGTCGGGGTCTCAGGACAACGTGAGAGTTACCCGTTCCGAATTCCAGGCACGAATCGTCGACCGAAAATGCCTGCAGGTCCCCTACCCTCTTGACCGAGGCCAATGCGGTGAGGAGCACTGTCTTCAACGACAGAAACTTAAGCTCTACTGAATGCAGACGCTCGAAGGGCTCCTCCTTCAAGGCCACCAGGACCGAGGGGAGATCCCAAGAGAGTAACAGGTTAGGGCGTGGAGGATTCAGCCTCCTTGCCCCTCTAAGAAACCTGATGACCAATTCATGCTTCCCCAAAGACTTACCGTCTACTGCCTCGTGATGCGCGGCAATGGCGGCAACATACACTTTAAGGGTGGAGGGAGACAGCCTTCGCTCCAACCCATCCTGCAGGAAAGAAAGCACAACTCCGATCTGGCATCTACGGGGGTCTTCCTGGCAGGAAGAGCACCAATCGACGAACAGGTTCCACTTGTAAGCGTGTCTTTTTTTTAGTTTAAGGGGGGGCTGGGGCTCTGGTGAATGATGGGGTTATACCGGGGAGGTAGCCCAATAGACCCGCCGCGTCCCGCCAGGGAACACAAGTGGCGTTCCACAAAGTATGGACGCGGGTGCCCCTTCTCTGAGTAAGTAGATCCTTCCTCAGAGGAATTTGCCAAGGAGGGGCTGTCGCGAGGAGCATCAGTTCGGGGAACCAAGTCCGACTGGGCCAATATGGCGCTACCAAGAGGACCTGCTCCTCGTCCTCCCTGACCTTGCACAGTGTCTGTGCGAGAAGGCTCACTGGGGGAAACGCATATTTGCGTAGGCCCCGAGGCCAGCTGCATGCCAGTGCGTCCGTGCCGAATGTTCCCTCGGCCAGGGAGTAAAACAACTGGCAATGGGACGTGTCCGGGGAGGCAAACAGGTCTACCTGAGCGTCCCCAAAGCGTCTCCAAATCAGCTGGACTGTATCGGGGTGGAGTCACCATTCTCCCGGAAGAGCGGGCTGACGTGAGAGCTTGTCGGCTGCATGATTGAGCTCGCCTGGGATGTGAACGGCATGAAGCGACCTCAGGTGCTTCTGACTCCAGAGGAGGAGGTGGGGGGCGAGTTGCGACATGCGACGGGAGAGCAGACCACCCTGTCGGTTGATGTACACAACGGTCGCAGTGCTGTCCGTACGGAACAGTACGTGCTTGTCGTGTAGCAGCGACTTGAAGCACCGCAGAGGCAGCCATACTGCTTGCAACTCGAGGCAGTTGATATGCCACTGCAGTTGGGGCGCCGACCAGAGCCCCGCAGCTGCATTCCCATTGCACATGGCACCCCAGCCCCTGGCTGAGGCATCTGTTGACACAACAACATGTGTCAGGGTTGCCCTAGGGACACCCCTGTCCGAAGAAGGCAAGATCTGACCACGGGCTGAAGGTCTGACGGCAGAACAGGGTGACAGAAACCCGGTAAGTGCCGTGCCATGCCCATCTCAGGACCCGGTCGTGAAGCCAACACTGAAGCAGTCTCATATGAAGCAACCCGAGCAGCGCGACAGCGGCTGCGGATGCCATATGCCCCAGGAGACTCTGAAACTATTTCAGTGGAACCGCAGTCTTGCACTGGAAAGACCCCAGGCAGTTCAGAATCGACTGCGCACGCTCTACTGAGAGACGTGCCGAGAGGTTGACCGAGTCCGGCTCCATGCCGAGAAAAGAGATCCTCTGCACCGGGGAGAGTTTGCTCTTTTCCCAGTCGACCCTGAGGTCGATCGCTGCGAACCAATCGAAAGGAGGACGGGACGCATGAAAGATTGCGTTTCTGCGTAAAATTCCTGACGGAGCTGTGAAGGGCACGAATCTGCACCAGTGGGAGGAGCCCCACGGCCGAGAAAGAGTCGACAGAGACTTTGGTGTACCCACTGCCTTTCTGGGTCGGTTCGATGAAGGTAGGGCTGTATAAAAACCTGAACCTCATCTCGGCCGGGAGAGGGACCGGCTCTATCGCTTCCTTCGCCAGTAGGACTGCGATCTCTTCACGCAAGACAGGAGCATACCTGTCCAGCACAGAGGAGAACCGAATGCCCCTGAACTTGGGAGGGCGCCGGGCGAATTGAATCGCATAGCCGAGTCTGACGGTTCACATGAGCCAGCGAGACGGCCTGGGGCACGCTAACAAGGGTCCACCGACACAAAGAAGCACGAGATAGGAGGCGATTAAGCAGCGATATGACCGAACAGGCGGGACTAGGGAAACCACCGACATACCCGCAGTGGGGCAGCAAAGTGGAACACAGGGACCCAACCAGGGAGGCTTCCGTGCGTCCCAGGGTGAGGTCTGAGTGCGCGGTGCGCCACTTACCTGGCTCCACGGCTGGGCACGGGGCTGGGCAGGGGGCTCGTGAGGAGGCGTAGCTTCCTTGAACTGAACCTTGCTGCCCACTAGCGAAGGGAGAGGGGGCTGGCTGTGTGGAGACTGGGTCTCGCGCACCGCCATCCTCGCCCTCTTGGAACCCGGAGAAAAAAGAACCCGCTCTTCTGTTGAGGACGACGCCGCACGGCGCTAACGGGCTTGGCAGGGGCGGAGGCGGGCTGCGCCGGTTTCCTGTGGCCGGCTCCACGCTGCGGCCGTTGTGGAGGCTGCTGCTGCGGCCGAGCTGGAGAGGAGATGGAGGCCACAGGAGGGCGCTCTCGGCGACGAGCAGACAGAGGGGCTGCAGCCGGCGGTGGGGTGGCTACAGCAGCCGACCGCGGGGGCAGGATGCTTCGAGACGCCTCCATTTGCTTCTGTGCGGCGGAGAACTGTTGAGCAAAGCCCTCCACCGCTTCGCCGAATAGACCGGCCTGGGATATCGGGGAGTCCAGGAAGCGATGCTTGTCGGTCTACCTCATATCCACCTAGGTCAGCCATAGGTCCACCAATGTGGACATCGTCTGACCCAACGCCCGAGCTGTGACTTTCGTCGCCCTAAGCGCAAGGTCCCCCCCGTAGCCTGTGTTGCCGTTCGCCGCACACCTGGGTCAGCACCACCCTTGTGCAACTGCTTCAACGCTTTGGCCTGGTGGACTTGCAGGATGGCCATGGCGTGCGGGGCGGAAGCGGCCTGTCCAGCGGCAGTGTAAGCCTTAGCCGTCAGAGCGGATGTGAACCTACTGGCCCTGGACGGAAGGCGTGGACTACCCTCCAGGCGGCGGCGCTTTGCGGGCAGAGATGCATGGCACTAGCAGAGCTCAACCGGAGGGATGTACACATACCCTTGGGCCGCCCCCCCGTCAAGGGTGGTGAGGACGGAGGAGGCACCAAGTCTGTTTCGGGCAGAAAAAGGTGCCTTCCAAGACTTAGTAACCTCCTCATGCACTTCCGGGAAGAATGGAACCGGAGGCGGCTGCCTGCACCCCAGGAACCAATCATCCAGCCTCGAGCGTTCGGGAGAAGGAGGAGGCCTCCAGTGCAGCCCGACACTCTCGGCGGCCCGGGAAAGCATAGCGGTCAGCTCTGGATCTGACTCGGGCAACGCCACTCTACCTGACGGTGCAGCGCAGCCGAACCTCTCTCAAGAGACTAGCTCGCCCTCCTATGCAGCGATCAAATCCTGTCCTAGGAGACGTACTCGATGGGGAAGCTCTCACTGTAACCCTCAGGTCTCCCTAACCATGAACCAAAGTAGCCCTCCGAGAACCGGAAGAGCTAGAGCGGGGCATGGCAAGGGGGATACCCCCCCATTTAATGAGGAGGTATCTAGACCACAACGTCGTGATGGTCATCCATGAGCGCTACTTCAGCATGCTGTAAGCCCAGGCACGAGAGGCAGCGATCATGACCATCAGATGGAGGCAGGAGGAAACGACCGCATCAGAACGCACGAGCGGGAAGCCATCTTAAAAAAGACGCCCGTCGCTCGTGGAGCTCCTTTAGATATTTGCTCTTTTAGGAAAAAAAGGAAACACTCTTTTAGAGGGGAACGAGAGAACTGAAGTGGCAAAGGGGAGGTTGCGGCGATACCGCAGAATGGCAGCTGCAGCACGCCTAAGATGAGCAGCACTGAATGGCAACCACCGCTGACGCGCCGTAACACCAACGCCAGCTGTTTCTTCCAAACACTCGCGGAGATCCGTCCTGAGAAGGCTCAGCTCCGAAGCGAAAAGCTGATGTGCGTTTGCACGCGCTCTTCTTTTATACCCGCGCTGCGGGGCGGGTTGCAAAACACGCACGGCAACTGTTATTGGCTTGTTTAGTTTACACTCAAAGGTGATTGGGCTCTCGGGCGAGATCCCAATTTGTCAGTCACGACTGACGTAACGTAGAACGTGACTGACTGAAAGGGAAACAATAAGGTACTGTATGTGAAAAATAATGTGTTTTTTTTACCTTAAAACCGCACTTTCATTAAACCACAATACAAAAATATGTTCTTGTAGAAAAATCATATGACCCCTTTAAACGCAGGGGACTAGGAAGAGCAATAACTTGAGATTCACTTGTCAGTTGTGTGCGAGAACTAACAATAAATAACAAATTAATAAGATCAGATCAGAATCAGAAGAGTTTATTACCAAGTATGTTTACACACACAAGGAATTTGACTTGATGACAGGAGCTTCCAGTTTAGAAGAAAGTACAAACATAGTGCAGACATACATGATAGTGCAGACATACATAGGAATATACACAGTAGGAGGTATATAAAAAACTAATATAATAAAAATTAAATTAAAATAAAATTGAATAATGTACTATATACAGAAATAGAAGTATAGGAAAAAAATTTTTTGTTTAGATAAATGTACAGATATGTTTATTGGTGTGCAGATAGATATGTTATTTACAAATTGTGCAGTTTAATATAAATATACTATGTTGTATAATTTTGAAAGCTTAATTGTTTAGAATGAGTATAGCCTGTGGGAAAAAACTGTTCTTGTGCCTGGCTTTTCTGGTGGTCAGTGCTTTGTAGCGCCGACCAGAAGGCAACCGTTCGAAGAGAGAGAGTGGGCTGGGTGTGAGGAGTCCCAGGTGATTTTTTTTAGCCCCTTTCCTCACTCTGGAGATGTAAAGATCGTGGAGGCTGGGCAGAGGGGCACCAATAATAATCCTCTCAGCAGTCCTGACTCTCCATTGTAGTCTCTTGATGTCTGATTTGGTAGCTGAACCAACCAGACAGTTATGGATGAACACAGGACAGACTAAATGATAGCAGAGTAGAACTGTTTAAGCAGATCCGTGGCAGGTGGAATTTCCTCAGCTGGCGAAGGAAGTACAACCTCTGCGGGGCCTTTTTAACAATGGAGTCTATGCGAGTGTCCCACTTCAGGTCCTGAGAGAATGTGGTGCCCAGGAACCTGAATGACTCCACTGCAGTCACAGTGCTGTCCATGATGGTGAGTGGGGGGAGTGCAGGGGGTTTTCTCCTGAAGTCCACGATCATCTCCACAGTTTTGAGCGTGTTAAGCTCCAGGTTGTTAAGACTGCACCAGACAGCCAGCTCTTTAACCTCCTATCTGTAAGCAGACTCATCATCGTCCTGAATGAGGCCGATGAGTGTGGTGTCGTCTGCGAACTTCAGGAGCTTGACAGAGGGGTCTTTAGAGGTGCAGTCATTCGTGTAGAGAGAGAAGAGCAGTGGGGAGAGTACACATCCCTGGGAAGCGCCAGTGCTGATGGTGATAGTCCTGGATGTGAGTTTGCCCAGCCTCACTAGCTGCTGCCTGTCTGTCAGAAAGCTGGTGATCCACTGACAGATGGAGGTGGGCACGGAGAGCTGGGTGAGTTTGTCTGAGAGAAGGTCAGGCATGATGGTATTGAAGGCCGAACTGAAGTCCACAAATAGGATCCTTGCGTAATTCCCAGGTCTGTCGAGGTGTTGCAGGATGTAATGCAGTCCCATGTTGACTGCATCATCCACAGACCTGTTTGCTCTGTAGGCAAACTGAAGAGGATCCAGCAAGGGTCAAGTAATGTCCTTCAGGTGGGCCAGCAACAGTTTTTCAAAAGACTTCATGACCACAGATGTGAGAGCGACAGGTCTGTAGTCGTTAAGTCCAGTGATTTTGGGCTTTTTGGGGACCGGAATGATGGTGGAACGTTTAAAGCAGCAGGGAACTTCACACAGCTCCAATGATCTGTTGAAGATCTGTGTGAAGATGGGGGCCAGTTGGTCAGCGCAGACTTTTAAATGACTTTTAAAGTCCTAAGCGCAGACTTTTAAAGTCCTAAGCGCAGACTTTTAAAGACTTTTAAGTTCTCTTTCGTTTGTTCTTCTTGCAGTTTAAATTCGCATGAAAGGGAAAACTGGCAAATTAATCTGCGAATCTCATGCGTGCCACACTATGGGGTCTGGTCTGTGCATATATGCTAATATATGACAGATCAGAACAATCTTTCATTGACTAATCGAACATTTAATTTACATGAAATCATTAAATTGCTACTCTATAGCAATCGCATACGACGAAAATACAGAATAATTAGAACAAAAATTAATGCGCAATAAATAACAGACTGTCACATATTTTTCCCATAACGTTCTTGCGACCCAGTAGCAACTCTTCCATGGCCCGTTACTGGGGCGCGACCCGGTGGTTGGGGACCTCTGCCATATAAGGCACTCTGTTCTAAGCAGGTTTTTTAACCCATATACCTGAGGTGTAAATACCATGTGACTAATCACTTGGTACAGACCAGTGATGTCATGACAAATCTGATTGGCTGATGGCACCACAAGTCCCACGTTTCTTCAATAGCTACATTACTGATCTGTGATGTGAAAAATACAAATTTTATACAATGTCCTTCAATATTAAAAGCCCCCCAAGAATCAACAAGGCACTGGTAAAACATGTAGCCTCATGCTTGCAATTTTTCTTTTGTCTGAATACATGGCCATCAGTGGATTCTTTTGTCCCCAAATGGTGTATCAGCACACCACTGACTGGTCCATGCTAACCATCCAAATCTAGCCCATGAATGAATACTGAAATGTAATATCATGATTTTGCATTTCAATCTCCTCACTAAACAGTAGATGTAACCCCAGTGAACAGGAGAAAGTCTCTCTCTGTACCAAGAAAAGTTGAGAGATCTTTTAAGCAGCTGACTTCTGAAATCCAGGGCTCATGTGATATTGCCAGTGCTGGGGCTGCATTTTTGTGTTAAACCCTGCTGTAGGCGACTGTACAAACTCAATGTGAGTCTCTTAACACCTCGCCGTCAGACCGAATTTAAGTTTAAAAGCTGTATCCCAGCCAAATAAAGGTCATGTAACCTGTAAAGTCAATTTTACTGTGCTTGGAAATTGGATTACTGCAGCTCAGATGGATAGCTTTAAAGAAGAACACCAAAATGTTTTTTTAGGCCAATTAGTAATGTTTTAGGAGTAATATTTTACATTCTCACCTATAGTTTTTAGGAGTTTTAGATATTTATTGTGTGTGTGTGTGTGTGTGTGTGTGTGTGTGTGTGTGTGTGTGTGTGTGTGTGTGTGTGTTTGTAGCCTACTTGTTTAGTAGACCAAATGTCCCCACAAGGATAGTAAAACTTGACATTTTTGACATTGTAAAGGGGGGAAGAAAAAAAATAGTAAATGGTTTATCTGAAAGTGTAACAATGCAAACAGGTTTTCTGTAAGGGGTAGGTTTAGGGTTGGTGTAGGGCAAAAGAAAATACGGTGTGTACAGTCTCAAAGGAAAGAAGTCGATTGCACAAGTACCCACAATTCACAGAAACAAACATGTGTGTGTTTGTGTGTGTGTGTGTGTGTGTGTGTGTGTGTGTGTGTGTGTGCGCGCACATACCGTCCTTCAAGCGCTGCTGTTCCAGTGTGGAAAAGTACCGCGAAAGCCAACTGCCATAAAACCAAAAGTCACACACCGCCATCTGCTGTTCATGTTTGAGTATTTCAGGTAGGTCTGTTACAACAAGATGGCAACCTTATGCTCAATCTTTCTAAAAAAAAAAACTAAAAAAAATTCTGAGAGTGTGAAAAGTGCCTTAAGTCTTCTAGGACTCTCTGATACCAGGAGAGGAAATGACAAAGTGTACCTGACAAAGCAATTTCTCTCTCCTTTCACACGGGCCTCCCATTTGAATGAGATGACAAGACAATTACAGCGCCAAGATTGATCTTTCAAAAGGCTCTTCAGTTCTTCGGTAATTACATACTTGATATGAGGTCTAATGAAGATGTTGTCAAGCTTGCAATGTAGTTAACATTGTAAAGGAAGGAAGAAAGAAACTCCTCATACAATTTATTTTTCTGTCTCACTGCTAAAATGCTGCTGTCTTTTATTTATTTTTTATTAAGGAGTAATCAATACAACAAATCAAAAGACAGATTACTTTTAAATAAGACATTTACATAATAAATAACATTTTGAGGAAGAAATAAGGAAAGAAAAATATATATTTTCTTTTTTCTTAAAAGCAAATTTAAAAATCATAGTAGGCTATTTAGTACGGCGGCTGAGAAGTGCTAAACAAATCACAATTCTGAAAACAAAATAACAAATTACAAACGCAAATGCAAGTCTAAAAAACAAAATAACAATTCAGAAAAAACAACAACAATTCAGAAAACATTATAAAAAATCAGAAAACACAATGACAAATTCAAAAAAAAAAAAAATTAACAAGTCAGAAAACACAACGAAAAATCAGACAAACAAAACACAAGTCAGAAACACACCGACAATCAGACAAACGGACGAGGTAGGATAGCTTGAGACAGGCGCCATTGGTTGATTAATCACCGCCTGACTGAACGAACATCTGTCAATCAACTCTACAGGAGAACCAGCCGAAGTAATATAGTCACATTTTGTACTGTTTTTTTTTGTTTTGTGGTTATATTTAGAGTTCAGCGATGGTATAACAAAACGTAGCTCAGTTTAATGTATTGTTAGGAATTGCCTGATTGGAATAAAAATATGGGGTGTCTATTTACCATTTAGTTAAAAGTGGCTATAAATGAATCAGCTCCAGTGGCGCAGAATAGATAAGCGTGTGTCCTGGCTTCGACCCGGGTGCGATCCTGGAAATTTTTTTCCCTCTCTTTTCAAATCTCTTATTAGCAATGGATTCTATTTACACTAAAACTGAAAATAGCAGTATTTTTAGCAATAATTTCTAAGTGCAAATACCTATTTACACTATGTTTAAAATAGCAGGGTTCTACTATCAAGTATACTATTGTTGCAAATAGTGGCAATTATCTGCACTTTAGTATTTTAGTACATTATAAAACAGTATGCAATTGAGTATTGAGTGTAAATTATAATTTTAATGATTAAATGGATGCCACCTTATTGGTACAATAAAGCCCTCCCTAAACCTACCCTAACCCTACCCGATACTTAATTTTCAACTTTTCGATTATTTTCCTTAATTTTTATTGAAAATAAAAATAAATGCCTTTCCGATGTGATACGAGATTTGAAAAGAGAGAAAAATAAAGTTCGGCAAAAGGTGGGATCGAACCCGGGTCGATCGCGTCAAAAAGCCAACAACACGCACTAATCCATCTGCGCCACCGCAGCTGACGTTTTACAGCCCCTTTTAACTAAATGTAAATAGACACCATATTTTTTTTATTCCATAGTAAGGGCAATTAATACAATACATTAAACTGAGCTACTTTACGACCATCTCTGAACTTTCTACCACGACCCTGCTGTTCTTCAGCTGGTTCTTCCTGTATACGTTGATTGACAGATGTCTAGTCCAGTCAATGGTGAGTAATCCCAAACCAATGGCGTTGTCTCAAACTATACCTACCTTTTCCGTTTTGTCTGATTTGTCGTTGTGTTTTCCGACTTGTTCATTTGTTTTCAAATTTGTCATTGTGTTTTCTGACTTGTTATAATGTTTTCTGAATTGTTGTTGTGCTTTCTGAATTGTTATTTTGTTTTTTAGACTTGCATTTGCGTTTGTAATTTATTTTGTTTCCAGAATTGTGATCTGCTTTGCAAGATTCTCACAGGCCACGTAATTAGGGATTTGGAGCCAGAAGAATAACATGGAAAAAAATAAAGTTCACCCTTTATTGTTTTGTTGTTGTGGTGTGGGTAAGAATAATCGCATCTTAAGGACTCATTTCAGTGGACTCCAAGTTCTGGTATCTATCTTAAATTTTGGTATACATTTAGCAAACTGATCATTTGAACATATAAGTTTCTTTCTTCTGTTAAACACAAAATAAGATATTTTAAAGAATGTTGGTAGCCAAACAGTTGACTGACTTCTATACTATGGGAAAAAAAATATTGTCAACTGTTTGGCTACCAACATTCCTTCCTGTGAAAAAGATATCTAGAAAGAATATCAGGTTTCAGGCCTTTTATCATAGCACAGAAACTGCACTTCTTAAAATTACAAATAATGCTTCTTGCGTCAGACCAAGGCTGTATATCATTGCTAGTTTTACTTGATCTTAGAATTGCATTTGACACTATAGATCATTACATACTCATAGATCGAATTCAAAACTATACGGGTATTCAAGGGCATGCTTTGGTGGTTTAGATCCTACCTGTCTGATCGTTATCACTTTGTCTATTTCAACAGGGAATCATCTCAATTAAAGTTAGTAAAGTATGGAGTGCCGCAAGGATCTGCTCTGGGCTCTCTGCTATTTTCAATATACATGTTGCCCCTTGGCAGTGTAAAGTACCTGAAAGCCATACTTTTTTGAGTAAGAATAAAAATAATTCTTTACATTTATATAGCAATTTTCTAGGCACTCAAAGCGCTTTACACTGTCAGGGGGTATCTCCTCATCCACCCCCAGTGTGCAAGCATCCACCTGGATGATGCGACGGCAACAATATTGCGCCAGAACGCCCACCACAAACCAGCTTATTGGTGGAGAGGAGACCAAGTGATGAAGCCAATCAGCAGATATGGGGATTGTTAGGAGGCCATGAGGATCAGAGGCCAATGGGCAAATTTGGCCAGGATGCCAAGGTCACACCTCTACGCTTTTCGAAACACATCCTGGGATTTTTAATGAGCACAGAGAGTCAGGACATCATTTTAAAGTCTCACCCGAAGGACCGTGCTTATTTGACAGTATAGTGTCCCCATCGCTGTACTGGGTGTGCGCGTTGGACCACACAGCCCACAGGAGTGAGCCACCCCCCTTCGGACTCAATTATCACCTCATTCAGCAGCAAAATAGTTTCCCAGGAGGTCTACCTGACAGGTACTGACCAGGCTCACCCTGCTTAGCTTCAGTGGGCAACCAGTCTTGGGCTGCAGGGTGATATGGCTGCCGGAACAAGAAGCACTTCATTCGGTACTTAGTGTCTTTCATTCCAACATAAGAAACCTTCTGGAAATCGGCATTGAAAGCATTTAGATGTATTACCAGTTTATGTATCACAAGAAGGGGGGGAGGGGACATGATGCATTTAAACTGTAGTTACAGACCCTGCAGAATAGGTCCTAATGTTTTGGGTTAACATAATATCATGATACTGATATTTGAAATGATTTAAAAACATGAAAAAAATGGTTGAAATGTGAAATAAAAACCGCCCGTAGGTGACAGCAAGTGACTGTTAATCAGTCATTGAGATTCAACCGATTCATTCAAACCGCTGATTCACTCAGGAACAAAGCATTTGACGTGTTAACGAGGTCATATTGCTCTTTCAAGTCTTGATTTTGTTTTCAGGGTGTACTAGAACATGCTCTCATGCTGGGTGGTTCAAAAACACATTCTTGTCAAATATTTTACATTTAAATACCTTTCTCCCAGCCTGCACAAACGGCTAGATTTAGTTTCCGGCTTTGATGAAGGCAGCCCTTCCGACAAAAAACAAAATGTGTTGTTATTGCGTAGCTGTCCAAGGCGTTGTATGGGCGACAGTTTTGCCGAGTTCACACTGCATGATTTTAGCCCCGATTTTCACTCGCCAACAAGTTTTTGCGAAATCGCCAGCAAATGCCCGAAATCTGAGGCAAATCGGTGCTCGTTCATGCGAGTGACAATCACGCAGTGTGAATTATCAAAGACGTGATCTGAGGGAATCGCCGACACATCGCCGAAGCCCGCAAAATATTTGGCATGCTAAACATCTGGAGCTGTCGGCGATTCACAATAACGCTGTGTGAAATGAGTTCTGACTGAAAAACACAACGGCGATGACCTACAGCCAATGAGAGACCAAGATACGGGGCAGAGGGAAGTTTGGGGAGGAGTTATAGGCCAGGATATCAGTATTTGTATATCAGTCCTGTCCCGGAGCACAGCTACGTCGTGTTATACTTGTAAGAATTGTTCTAGACATGCCGATTATTTGACGCTAACTCTGCAGCAGCACTTCTTCTTTATCGTCTCGTCTGATGCACTCACTCAACCAAGCGTTCTAACCACACAAAACCCCCCTCGGGGGGCCCCCCCCCCCACCCCCCCCCCCCCCCCCCCCCCTCCCCACCCAACAAGTCGGATTTCTGTAGGCGGGAATTCTGTTTTATGATATTCTAATGAGCCGGTTTGTGATATCACAAAGCCCGGAAACCAAAAGCTGTAGTCCAAACGAGCCGTTCATTGTAGTTCTTGAAAAGGGATTTTTTTTAAACGAAATATCTCCCTTTGGAGTGGACTTTGAGATTTGTAACTTTCTAGATCTTTTTTATGCCCAAACATACACACTACACACTGACTAAAATTTTAAAATTGAAACCGCCATAATAGGGACCCTTTAATGCGTGAATCACTGAATCATTTATTCAACCGATTCGTTTAAAAAGCTGATTAATTTAATAACCACCTTGACTCAGAAGATGCAACAACAGTGCGGTGATCTGTGTTGTTAGGAACTATTTTTTTCTCGTTAGCAAATTGCAGCAAAAACAAGCAATATTAGCTAGAAACAGCGTAACCGTCACTTATTTATTTACTGAACTTGTATAAAATGATTATTAAATGTGTTCATGTTGATATCTGCAGAAAAATGGTACTCTTCGCGTGATATGGATTGTTAACTATATTAAATTATATAAATAGCATACAGAAGCATTTTTTGCCGTCTAGAATTTAGAATGCCTGGAATTTTGAGTTTAAATAGACTAATAAATCAACGTGCTTGCACTCTGTGTGATTTGGTGATAGGTATAGCCTACCTGACAATGTCAGATCGCACATCATTACAACAACACTTACAATATCGCAGACGATGCTGTATCGCACAGCACACACTAGCCTCGACTTGAGTGGAAAATGAATCTTCTTTGCACATGAGCAAAGGTGTTTTTAAACTTGCAGATGCCAGACCACTGATTCATCAAACCTGCTACCGTGCAGTCCGTGTTCTTCTGACTTCTGAATATTTTGTAGTAAGTAACGAATATGCTTCGGGGAAATGTATTGGAGCAAAAGTTACATTTTAATTAGGAAATGTAGTGAAGTAAAAGTAAAAGTTGGCAGAAATGTAAAAATTCAAGTAAAGTACAGATACTCCCAAAAAAAACTTAAGTGTACCGGTACAAAGCAAAGTTTATTATCGTACAATACACACTGCCCTTGGCAAGATTAGTAGACAAACGGGATTCGTTGCCAAGTGTTTGATGATGAGAGCCTATCAAGTATATATTTCAACAAGACCGATGAAACTTCTAAATATCTAAGCTAACAGAGGTTTGTTAAAAAAATGTGTAAACGTTGGATGATCAATAAGTTTCTCCTATTAATTTCAAATAAGACGAGATATTAATTATTGACCCCAAAAAAAACAGTTGGCCTACCACATACTCTCTTGTTAGATTACATTTTGCATCTAGATCAGGGTCCCTCAATAGGGGCCGGCGGGGCACTTCGGCTCGTTAGAGAAAAAAGTTGGCCCGCGATAATTCAAATACATGTGCATGAAATTCAAACCGCAGCATCAGAAAAGCTACATTACCTACATGTGTCTACCGGACGCGTTGCGGCGCGGCGCGCGTATAATAATACAAGAGAATCATTATAATCAGTGATGCTGTATTGGAGCGGCACCTACACGGACAAAATCCCAATCACTAAAAATGCTTACTAGTTCTATTTATAATGTAAGGCCCTAATGAAACACGTTCAGATGATTTGCAATGCTTTGTCCAGTGTAGATACGATGTGACAGCATAAACATGGTGAGTGTGTAGAAAAGAAAAGTGCACATGGAAAATAGATTATTCAAATGTGAATGGACTGAACAGTTTGAGTGAGTGACAGATATCTTTGTTATGGAATACACGTGCTGGTTGCTGAAGAAATACTACAACATTGTGCTGTGGACTGCCAGATCGGCTTTCATCGTGGACGAAGTGGAGTTCAGCCCGGTGTCGTCACATGTGGTTGCCGTAAAGCCCGCGGGACGCTCCTTCGTCGAATCCGCTGGCCTCTGCTCACTCTAGCCCTCTGGCCGTTCCTCACTTTAGCCCCTGGCCTCTACTCACTCAAGGCCGCGGTGTGTGATGTGACGCTGTTGTTTTTTTTTTTTTTGTGTGAAACCGCGGAAACACTTTGTTGGGCCTTCAAAAATGGGAACACGACTAGAAATCAGTGGTTAAGTTGTTTACAACACTGTTCCAGAACAGTTTAACCAAAATATTCAGATGTGTCCAGAGCATTTTTTTTGGAGGACTGTTTCCTGATCCTGGTAGCGTAGACTACAATGCCAGCTGTTCTGAATCACAGACTGTAAGTAAGTTTTTTATATATTTAAAGCGAGTTTTTTCGGCAGTGGAGTAGCGCTTGTTGTTTGTCATTTCTCTTATCACAAATGCAGACATGGTTTTATGCTTACGCGATGTGGCGCGATGCAACGCAACGCGTAAAAAAAAACAGTACAAGTCATTATAATCAGTAAATATGCCCCCACTGGATGCAACAAATGCCACGTTTATAATGGGTTTTAATGTTTTTGACTCATCGCTCTGGGCCTGACAGGGCATCATCACAATATGGTATGGGGCGTAACATTTCTGTCACACGCTTGGGGTATTCGGCCAATTACAATGCACTGGATAGTTGGCCAATCACAGAACACCTCGCTTTTCAGACCGATGGCTTGTAAAAATCGACGAGTTTCAGAAAGGGAAGGAGAAACAATAATGTACAGTATGAGGAAAAGAATGTGTGTTTTTGAACCTTAAACCGCGTAAACATATTTCATTACACCAAATACATAAAATTATGTTATTTTTAGCAGCATCATATGAACCCTTGAATAATGGCAATACTATAAGGAATCTGCAATTAGGGAAAGTGGAGAGAAGAGATCCAGTCTGGGAATGAGAAGGAACAGTTGATTTGCATGGCAGACATGGAGATACAGATTTTTTGTTTGCTCATTTGTTTTTAATATTCAACAGGCAAGTTCTTCTGTATCTAAATGCAAAAAATTTCATAATTGTTTGAATAAAACAGACTAAATAAATAAATCTGAATATTCATCTTGTGACCATCTTGTGATTATTTTACCAAAACAACCACTAATATAATAATTGTAATAATATAACCATTATATATATATATATCTATAGAGATATAGATAGATAGATAGATAGATGTCAGTGGCCCTTGGCTGGGTATTGTTGGCAGAACTATGAGGAAACATTGATCTAGACGGATGTACTGTTACTTCCTATATAGTCAAAAATTTGAGTGTTATATATTAGACAGCAACTTGTCTTTTGAAAATCATATTTCACATGTTGCAAAAACAGCATTCTTCCATCTTAGAAACATTACCAAGCTACGGAACATGCTACTTGTGTTTGATGCAGAAAAGCTAGTTCATGCATTCATGACCTCTAGACTAGGGGGGACTATTGTTATTGTAATGCACTGCTAGCTGGTTGTCCTGCATCTTCAATAAACAAGCTACAGGTAGTCCAAAATGCAGCTGCTAGAGTCCTTACCAGGTCAATTAAATATGATCATATTACTCTGGAATAGTCTTCCTGATATTGATTGGGGTTCAGACACACTCTCTCTGTTTAGATTAATGACATCTCTTTAGCCAAGCATTCACATAATGTATCTCATAACCTTGTACTTCAGTTATATCGGATCAAATATACATTATCATTCTTTTGCTTGGTTGGAACAGCAGCTACGCTAATTTTGTCTCTATTTGCTTCTCTGTTTCTGCCACGAGATTGGCATCCTGATGCAACTAGGAATCATACAAGCTTCAGTCTGGATACAACCCTTACAAAGTTCTGAGATGACCAAACACATCATTGCTGTTAATAGTGTTCACCTTCCGTTTGATTATGTCATTAACTAACTTCATGATTTTTACTTTACATTTCTGCCATATGGACATCAACATGAGTCACCACTGATAAGCTACAACTAAATATGTTAGAAACTTAAATTTTCTGTAAAGCTGCTTTGCAACGATTTGTATCGTGAAAAGTACTATACAAATAAACTTGAATTGAACAGAACTAAATTTGAATGAAGAATCTTTTGTGCAATGAAAATGTTCCATGATTGTTAAAGGTTCTTCATGAAACCACTGATGCTGATTAAGAACCTCATTTTTAAGCATGTGCAGTACAAAAAGTACATTTGTTGTCAATGTCCGTGAATAAGACGCTTCTGTCTTGCAGCTATTAGCTTTGCATTCATTATGCAGCAGTCTAGCGCAATTCAGAGGGGATTTTTTCCTCTCTACCGCTTCTGTGATTTCACATATGGAATCGTTCAGGAGATTAATAAGCTTACACTGGCTTTATGTGTGAAAATGTCAGCTGCGACTGCAGACCTGACTGAACAAACAAGTCACATTTCCATATTTCATCAGTCTGTGGTGTAGCCATAACTGCCATGACATCAGGCATTATTGGGATTTTATGTCTCTGGCTTTTGGAAAAAAATTAATCTGATGCTGCGTATCACCGCCAGAGTCTCATTAGGAGTGATGCAAATGCGCTTCCAACCTGTTAGAGCTTTGATGGTGGGAGTAGAGCATGTGCTGGATGGGCTCTAATGAAGTACAGCGTAGGAGAGACACTTTCATTGATGGAACTGACTTACCCACTTGCATAAAGAGCACTTTATGTCTTTATCGCATTAATCTTTAACCAAAAACAATGGGAAAATAACAACAATTTACCACATAAATACTCCGACAAATCCGTCATGATGGACGAGAGACGTATGAGAGCTGGTCTGAGGAGTTATTGCACTGTCACGTAGATTAATGACCGCGGATGAAAACAAATCGGGTAGTTATGGTATCAGCTGGATAGAGGTTCAGCATTACGGTGTGGTGTTTTCTGTCAGCTGTACCTAAGCTAAGCTCAGGGTCCTTATGTCTTCATAGTTATTAAGGCAAAATCAATAGAGCTAGGCTGAGAACAAAAGTAACCAGAAAACAAAAAAGTTGTGGAGATGGAATGCTTTTCGGCAAACCATATTGAATGTTATTTGTTACTTTGCACATTATGTATGAACAAAAAACGAAAACTCCCAGATCATATTTCAGAGCCTCTAAATGATCAACATCATGGTCAAAACTTTGCTGGGTAACACTTTAGAATAATGGTCCATTGTTAACAAGTAACTATGCAGGAAGTAATAGGTAGTACTACATTAACTTAATACTATTAACTAATAGAGAAGCAAGATTAACTAAGCAGTAAGTAGTAGCAAATTTAGGACAACGGTAGTTCCTTATTAGATATTTGATCATTATTAAAAAACTATATCCTCATTGAGAACTACTTGCGAACTATGACCAATTAATAAAGAATAACTAATTAATTACTAATCACAACAGTAACGTCTTAAAAGTCAACAATTGGGTTCTTTGTGGAAACTAATTTATGAATACGATATCCCCCAAATAAGTCGGCTACATTTTATATAAGTTCGGTTGTATTAATTAAGTGTTAATGTAGTATACCTATTACTTCCTGCATTAGTTACTTGTAAAAACGGAGCCTGATTCTAAGTGTACTTTGCTGAAAAACCTGTTGTACACAGCCTACATTCCTTCAGTCATCTGACTGATTTTTAGCAAGTAAAGGGCCATTTAGAATCATTCTAAAAATATAGTTCAGGCAGTAAATATAAATATCGTTTATACTGACTTTTATTCATTTATTTACTTAATTATATGGCTTATATTTATATTGTCAGTATTTCAAGATTTACTGGACTGAAGCCAAAGGGGTTTTGGGGTATTGATCTATACTTTTTCATGCTGAAAATGTATATGTATCAAATATATGTTATATATCTATATCTATATAGATATATATATATATATATATAAATATATATATATATATATAATAATATAGATTATATCAGTGCTAGTCAAACATTAATCGCGATTAATCACATCCAAAATAAAGTTTTTGTTTACATAATATATGTGGTGTATACTGTGCATGCATGTATATATAAGAAAAATAAGTTTGTCTATCTTTTAAATAATTTATTATATATAAACTCTGATATATAAATATTTAGTGTAAATATTTTCGAATATATATAGAATGTGTGTGTATGATATAAATAATATGTACACCAGTGACCAGGTACATTATTAAAATATATATTTAAAAGCGCTTATAGCGCCTCCTTGATTTACATATTGCTTTTGCTGAATTACATTCAGGGAAAAATTCCATAATGGAAATATGTTTATCTCACAATTGTGACCATTTCTATCATATTTAAGATTTGATATTTTTAATTTAATTTAATAGACTGTAAAAAAAAAAAAATATTACAAACATGAATTTAAAAAAAAAATGACTGTAAGCGAAAAGGTGCCTGGAAAGTTTTACAGAGCGTTACCCTATCATTTTAATATTGTACCTATTATTTTTCTACATTATGCCTTCCAATTTCAAAAGAAGGGTGCACACAATAACACAGCAGCATAGGAAAGTGTCCGGAACCATAGTTTCAGGGTTCAGTGTTTCCCGGTTCGTTCTAGCGCTGCGCTCTCACAGCAGGCGGCGCTGAGCAGCTTGTGAAGTAGTTTGATGTTGGAAGTGTGACAGGGCCATTCCGAGCAAACCAGGAGGAACGACATGGCGCTGAACTTGACTATCAACAGTAGCAACCCACCTCTAGGTAAGTACACAAGAGATGTCTTTAATATACTCTAAACTACAATGCATTTTGCAGCTGAGCTCGCGCATCGGCTCAATGGACTGACATGCAGAGTATCCTCGTGCCATCGTGGCACATCTAAAATTAACCGTGTCCCTCTCCCACCGTTTAATTGACTTCAACTGCTTTAATTGTTAATAGATTAAAAACAAGAACAATGACAGTAGTAGTAGTTTGGTGCTGCTTTAGTAAAAGTGAATCAGAAGTATAATGTATGCGTGTTTTCGTGATTATGACGGAGTTTTAAAGGTTTGCAGACACATACAGGGAAAAACGAAGAGTTTGTTTGAGCTTCTTTGATTTATGTTGATTTCAGAGGCGTTTCATCATGTGTTTAAGATATGAAAATGCTAATAAAGCTGCTGAATGACATTTATTGTTGGTCAGATGAATTGAAGTGCGCCATCCAGTGCTGGGAAAGCAGTGTCACTGGCTGATGCAAGTCATTTGAAAGATCTGAATCCGTTTACCCCACACCTGTCTTTGAGCAGCAGGATTATGAAACTCTTTTGTCAGACATATTTGTTTGTATATGAGTGTAATCATTATTATGGGCTCATACTAATATGTGTGCAAAACCAGTGGGAACACAGCAAACCGAAATCAAAATGGGTGTGACTGGTTTTATGCTCTAATTGAGTGTCTCAAAAATGTGTGGTTAAATGTCAAACATGTTTTTCATCATAAATGCAATTCTGAGAACTTGCATTTATGCGTAAAGCAGAAAACGGCCATTTATGTAAGAGCTGTCTGGAGGTTTCTCAGTACACTCAATTTTAATACATCTATATTAATACATTCTGTAAACAGTGCTTATTGGTATTAAAGGGTTAGTTCACCGAAAAATGAAAATTAGCCCATAAATTACTCGCCCTCAAGTCATCCTAGGTGTATATGACTTTCTTCTTTCAGACGAATCCAGTCGGAGTTATATATAAAAAATTGTCTTTGATCTTCCAAGCTGGTTAATGGCACTCAGAGGGTGTTGCATGCTTCAGTCCAAAAGAAGTTAAATAAAAAGTGCCCATCCATAAAAAAGTGTCTCACACGGCTCCGGGGGGTGAACAAAGGCCTTCTGTAGCAAATCGATGTGTTTTTGTAAGAAAAATATCCATATTCAAAACGTAATAATCACTTTAATGTAGCTTGCGCCAACAGTTGTACACTGGAAGCAGCTCCGGGCGGATGACGTATGAGGTCAGCGTTGCGAATGCGCCGGTGAGTCTCGTGAAACCCAACGTTTGTTAACAGGAGCAAATGAGGCAAAGTTTCTTTACTTTAGCAAAGGAAAACCAGTCTCCTCTTGGCTTATATCGAAATCCTACAACATTCTTCTTTACAAATCCTCGTTCTGTACTTCTAATTAGTGACCGGTGTTTTGTTTTAATCTCTCCACTGCGCTTCCGTGTGTCACTTCTGAGCGGCGCATGCGCAAAGCCGACCTCATACGTCATTCGCCCGTAACTGCTTCCAGTGTACAACAGTGAGCGCAAGCTACATTAAAGTGATTATTACGTTTTGAATATGACAAATTTTTTTTTTCAATTTCTAAAAATTCTTGCCAGTGTTTAACCATTCAGCGCTCACGCACATTCCTGGAGACTGAGCATCATGCACACTCACAGCGCAACAATTAATGCAAGGTCCACATTACTCAGTTTGCAGTGTATTTTTTCTGCGCTCGTGTTAACAGATTAATAAAGCGTGCACATTACACACGGTTGCTGTCCAGCAGTGCGTTCAGGAGCGGTGCATCTGCAGCAGAGCAGAGATCGTTTCCGCACCGAGTCTATTACTTAATTAAAGTAACAGCGTATTGTTTGCAGTAAATATGAACATGGATTGACACGAAAATGTAGTAATTACACCATGAATGCATATTATTAAAGTCTACTGTGTTTCACAGTCAACACATGGCTTTTGGCTAGGTTTAAAGAGAAAGAGCACTTTAGGCAAACAATAATAGGCAATAATAGATGGCACTCTTGGAGGTAGGAAAACAAAGTTCTTTAAGAACCGCATGATTGCTTGTAATAAAGATTTAAATGCAAAAGGAAAGGCAGTAGAGCAGACTATTTCTGTCAATGGTAAGTTTGTGATAACGTAAGAAAAGTAGTTTAAATGGTTTGCCAATTGCTTGAGCAACTTAATATAAAAATCTAGAAGTAAATGCAAAAGTAAAAGCATTGAATAATGTGTTGCTTATATTTATTGTGTTTAAACATGTCTGTGAACGATTGTATTACTGTACTGTGTAAAAAAAGAATTGCAATGCTGAAAAGCATTTTCAGTGACAATGTCTGGATTTGAAATCAAAATAATGGATGAATGTTGTGTTTGTGGTAAGCAGCCGCGGATCAGTAGCGGACTCTTCTGTGAAAGCACAGTCCGTGCTGCTTCCCCTCTCACAAGAGTCACCTAAGAGGGGAATTCATTTTCAAAAATGAAATTCAGGCCCCGAATAAATGTCTAAAAATCCTGATTGGAGTATCACCCTTACAGTCCGAAGATAAATTTATGCGGTAATTCTGATAAGCTGTCGGACAAGGGCCGGGGGCCTGAGCGTCTCGGGCCGGGCTAGGGCCTAAATTTGAGGTCCGTGCAGGGCTCTGCCGCCTTTGTCTTGTCCTCACTCAATTTAAAGTGCTCTCACACAACTAAGGTCTTCGGCACTTTTGTCTTCTCTTCCAGATTAACTGAATCATGACGTTCACTCACTCATGGGCGATTCATATTCAAGCGTGAATGAGAACCGTTTTGCGGGGGATGCCAGGTGTTCGGAGAAAAAGAAAAGAAAAGAAGAATATTCGAATCTCAAAATTGAAAATCAAATGCCAACCCACCAAACGAATATTCGAATAATCGAATATTCTGGTCCAGCCCTACAAAAAATATACATTAACTTTATAGTTTCACTTCTATACGTTTAGCCGACTAAAAAAATAAATGTTCATAAAGGTTTCTTCAGAGACACTGAACTAGATAATCCACATAAAAGGTTTGCAAAGTAAATAATAAGCCGAGAATCTAGATGGTCCAGTTTGAGCAGTTTATTTTGATTTAATGTAGGGCTGCACGATAAATCGCATGCAATATTTAATGCGCATCTTGTCAGAAAGCCGGTTCTGTAATCAGCGGTAAATCTCCATCACGTGCGCTCTTTCACATGGAGCAGCATTAACTAAACAGAGAATCGTTAGGTCACAGACAGATGCGCAAAAAGCGCGCGAATAGAACGTGGGTTTGTTTTTTTTTCTTTTTTAGTTTTTTATTACCGACTTAGATCGTGGCTTTAGACAACAGGCTTGTGTCGTTAATGCTGCTCAATGGACAAGCCCGCACTGAGGAGAGATATGTACTCGCTGATACAGAACGTCATCGGCTTCTCTGAGCAGATGCCCGCCATGTAAATATCGCATGCGATTTATCGTGCAGCCCTAATTTAATGTGATCTGATCAGAATGCACATTTGGTGTTTAGTTTGATTTTGGCTTTTTGATTTTGGTAACGCTTATTTTGTTTCATTTTAGGTTGGGCTCTTTATATTTGTTTTTGACCTCGCCCTATTTTCACAAAAACACTGCACTGTATGTGCATAGTATTGTGACAGTTCGGTTACTCCAGTTTTAGGGATATTTGTTGGCATGCTTTTTATTTATCCAAAGCGTTAGGCAATATTGCACACACAACAGTGTAGTTGAAGGTTATTTTTGCAGTAGTATATTTATGTATGTACAGTATACTATTAAGGGTTTTGGAAATAAATGGCCAAATGCAGGAACATGTCATTTTCATTTTAGAGTTGTTTGCATAACTTTGCATACAGCAGGTACAGTATTAGATTTGCATTGACGGTTTTCTCTGTAATTCACCTCTCTGCCTGCAGGGGCGCTTTTGACTGCTGAACATGTGAAGGGCAGTGTCAATCTCTCTGTGGAGGAGGGCAAAGACACAATGCTCCATGTCTCTGAGTAAGTTTATTGCATTGGATGCATATTTATATGCATATACATTCTGTCTTATTTCCCATTGCTGCTATTCTGTGTCTCTTTCAGTCAGGTGCAGTTCAGTGACGTCAACTCCATCACGCGTTATCTTGCACGAGTGGCTCCGGCGTTGGGACTCTATGGTTCTAACGTGATGGAGCAAACTGAGGTTAGATTTGGGAATCATATACTGTGTTTTCACTGGCTGTCTATAACAAATGGCAACTATTTTATTGGTTTATGTTGACGACTTGCAGGTTGATCACTGGCTGGAGTTCAGTGCCCGTCGTCTCTGTGCTCAGTCAGATCTCTCTTCTGCTATGGGGGATCTGGATAAAGCTCTGGCACTGAGAACCTTCCTGGTGGGTCACAGTGTGACCCTGGCTGACCTCTGCGTCTGGGCTGCTCTCAAAGGTCAGTCATTTGGGTTTAAGATAAATTAGAAGAAGTTTTATAAATAAATATTTCTCAAAAGTCAGTTTGGTGCTTCATCCACAGGAATTGGTGAGTCACAGGCCAAGCCAAACTCCTACCCTCATCTGTGCCGCTGGTTTTCGTTCCTGAGCTCTCAGGTGCCGTTCAGTTCAGTGGGCAGTAAATGGGCTAGCAAGATCTCTGCCATCAAAGCCACTGTGAGTATATTACCCACTGTAAATATGGTTGGCTATCTGACAGGCTATTGCGCATTTGTGTGTTCTGTTGGGGGGGAAAAGTTGGACATTTATTTTTAGAGTTAAAATTAAAGTCAACCTGGTAAAATGTTGAACATTGAACATACCTTATGTTAATGAAGTTGTTAATTAGTCCCAAACTATGTTTTTAGCCCGTGGAGAAGGAAAAAAAGCAGGATTTGGGAAAGTTTGTGGAGCTCCCTGGTGCTGAGATGGGAAAAGTAGTGGTGCGTTTCCCTCCTGAGGCTAGTGGGTAAGTAGCGTTGTCTATACAATGAAGGTCAGTCACAATATACATAGTCTCTTATGTTCACCAAGGCTCCATTTATTTGGTCCAGAATGAAGTAATTTAAAGAATTTATCTTTACAACTCCTCAGATACCTGCACATTGGTCATGCCAAGGCAGCTCTACTCAACCAGCACTACCAGCTCAATTTCAAGGGCAAGCTCATCATGCGCTTTGATGATACCAATCCTGAGAAGGAGAAAGAGGACTTTGAGAAGGTATGATATTTTGCCCCCTTTCATACAGAATTATGGTCTTTGTCCTCTATAAGTGACCCATTACCTCTATAAAAAAAAAAAGCTAGGGGTTTCCTTTCAGTAATTGTGACGGAAAACCATATTTGAACCAGCATCTCTGGGATAAGCACCAAGCCTCCGTACATGTCTACAACATGCACAGTATCCAAATATCCTTTGGCTAAGCTAACACCTTTTGCTACAGGTCATTTTGGAGGATGTGGCTATGCTACACATCAAACCAGACCAGTTCACCTACACAAGCGATCACTTTCCCACAATCCTGCGCATGGGAGAGAAACTTCTACAGGAGGGCAATGCCTACATAGATGACACTCCTCCAGATGTCATGAAACAAGAAAGAGAGCAAAGGGTCAAGTCTCGCAACCGCAAAAACTGTGAGCATCACCAGTACTGAACTTATTGCTTGTCTTCATCGCAGGAAATGTGATTTGTGCTGAACATGTTGCCTATATGTTGCATATCTTAATAACAGCTGTGGAGAAGAACATGCAGATGTGGGAGGAGATGAAGAAAGGCACAGAGTTTGGCCAGACCTGCTGCATGAGAGCAAAGCTCGACATGAATTCCAACAACGGCTGCCTGCGTGACCCCACACTCTTCCGCTGTAAGAACGCTCCTCATCCTCGCACCGGCAGCACTTACAAGTAAGTGAATATCACACATGTGGCATGCTACTTAATGTTGCCAATGATAGCTTCCTCTAACTGATGTTCCTCTTGTTTTTCACTTCCTCCATCCAGAGTTTATCCCACATACGATTTTGCGTGCCCCATTGTGGACAGTGTTGAGGGGGTGACGCATGCCTTGCGTACAACTGAGTACCACGACAGAGACGAGCAGTTCTACTGGGTAATAGATGCCCTTGGTTTGCGTAAACCGTACATCTGGGAGTACGCCCGACTCAATCTTAACAACACTGTGCTCTCCAAGAGGAAGCTCACTTGGTTTGTCGACCAGGGCTATGTGGATGGCTGGTTTGTATCCCCCTCGCTGTATTGACTTTATAGAAAAGAGCTCTTTTGGATTATATGGTTAAACTTCTCTCTCCTTATCTTTCCTTCCTGCAGGGATGACCCTCGTTTCCCAACAGTCAGAGGTGTGCTACGCAGAGGAATGACTGTCGAGGGACTCAAACAATTTATTGCTGCTCAGGTATGAGTTTTCACGTTTAGAATGACTTTTGGTAAAGAATTAAAAATCCTTATGCAACATGGTTGTGTTATACACTGGTTTTACCGTATTAAGGGCTGTTCTTTGGCATGGCACTAGTGAATAAATCACACATTTTATAAACAGTAATGACAGCAATTTTGTGTCACCATAAACCGTTATGTTTAACCATTTTAATTAATGGATTATTATTTTAAAAAAATGCAAATTTTTCTGCTGTGTAAATTAGTCAGTCTTTTAATTTTTTTATTAAGGCTGTGCGATTAATCGAAATCGTCATAAAATCGCGATTTGAGCTTGCATGATTTCTAAATCGCTTTATAGCACGACTTTCCGCGCCCCAGACCTCCCGCAGTATGCTATCCGAACCAATCAGAATGCAGCGTGCCTAAATGGAGCACGAGAACAGAACAGACCGAGCGGGCATACAAACGTAACGCCAGGTTCACACACTCCGTCTGTGGTGCGTATTTTGTCTGCGCCCATGTTAACGGATCAGAGCATTTACACTGCATGCGGTTGCGGTCCGGCAGTGGGCTCCAGGAGCAGTGCGTCTGCAGCAGTCATGCTGCGATCGTTTCCGCACGGAGTCTATTTCTGCTGTGCTGCACGTGCTGAATTAAAGTGGCAGCGCTTTGTTCGCTGTAAAAATGAACATGGATTGACACGGAAATTAGTAATTACACCATAAATGCATATAATTAAAGTCTACTGTTTCACAGTCAACACATGGCTTTTTGGCTAGATTTAAAACAAGGAAAAGTGCACTTTTAGATAAACAAGGCAATAATAGGCACTCGTGGTAGTTAAACAGTTATATTTGAGTTTAAACATGAATATGTCTATGAAAGATTGTATTACTGTACTGTGATAAAAGAGATCACAATGCTGAAAAAGCAAATTCACTAACAATGTTTGGATTTGAAATCAAAATAAAGGATAAATGTTGTGTTTGTAGTAAACAGCCGCGGATCAGGAGCGGATTGCAAACGCATCCTGCGCGAAATCAAAATGAGTCCGTGCTGCTTCTGCACCGCATACACTTACTGTATACGCACTGCAGACGGAGTAGTAACCTGGCGTAACAAATCTAGTTGAACATCTGAGGCAACGCCACAAAGAGCTCTATGACCAATGCATGGCAAAAAAAAATCCCTGAACGTGGGATTTGTTTTTTTTTTTCTGCCATATGTCTATTCTAGAGACATTTTGTTACACCTTTACTTAGTGATTATTTTGCCTTATGTCTGTTCTAGAGACATGTTACAGCTTTTTGATAAAGCTCTAATTGGTTTTCTTTTGGAAATATGTTTCAAATTCACACTGAATGCATTAATGACTGTAAAGCATGTCTGTGTGTGTCAAAATCGTGATTAAAATCGAAATCGCAAAATTGATCAAAGAAATCGCGATATGTTTTTTTTGTCCATTTATAGTTTTATACACATGTGCAGTCTTTACACTTCAGGTTTGTTTATTTAATCAAACTCCGCTTGATTCACGTTCTTTTTTTGTTTTCTGCCCATTCCTCTCTGTCACAGGGAGGCTCGAGATCTGTAGTCAATATGGAGTGGGACAAGATCTGGGCGTTCAACAAAAAGGTAAATATTAAAACCTTGCCAGGGTTCATCATGGCTGCACCTGATCTCCAGCTGGTCCTTGTCATCCCATTCATTCACTAGTTTAAAAACCTTAAACTGAACAGCTGGCTAACATCTCTGCACTTTCCCATTGATATTCTGTCAAGCAAAACTTTTTTTTATTATTAATTTTCAAAATTTTAGCCTCTAAGCTCACCAGCCTCTCAGTGCGTTTTCCTTTAGTGCTCTACTCAGTCTTTCCCTTTTACATTTGCACGTCTCCTTCTCTCCCACTTTTTTCATTCTCTGTGACTAACTTACCTGAATGCACCTGCATTTAATTGTTGTTTTTTTTTAAGTCAGAAAAATTGATATTATCTTAAAATGTATTTAACAGGAATCACTGTTTCGGTGTTGCTTTTAATTGTGCTTTCGTGTTTATTCAAGTCATATAATCATCATCTTTCAAAAGCTGCACACATGTTTGTAATTCTTCATCTGCACTTTATTTCTTGCGTCAAGCATGTCCGGAGCTCTTTAACACTCTGCTCATTACTGGAAGCTTCAGCCTTCTCTTCTTTTCTTGGTTTGGCACCATTCATTGTCTCATCCTTTTCTTTAATGAAAGAGTTCTGAAAAAATGATTCTGTCATCATTTACATACATTAAAATTTTTGGGTGAGTGATTCCTTTAAACGGATTTTTCACCCAAAAATGACAATACAAAAAAAGTGTCTTTCCAAACCCAACCCCGAGACTTTTTCATAATTTCAATGAAACCTGAGAGATTTCTTTCCCAACCCTGAAAGCCCATGCCACTTTTGTTTAAGTAGGTCATGAAAATATTGTAAAAATCCATATGAATCAAGCCGTTTAATCGGGACACAATCACTTTGTCATAAATAGATTTAATTTTATTCACATAGACATTGATCAACACACAAACACAGTTCACAGAAAAGTTTTTTACTTGTCACACAAGTACGGTACAACTTCTGTTGACCATATTTGATGTATGTATGCGCATTGATCAGTGTTGTTCATCTGTGAATAAAAACCTAATTTGGATCTTTTCATCAAATGAGTTGATCGTGTTTCTTCAGGAGACTTGGATTAAACTGCTCATTCATGTGGATTTTTTCAACAATGTCTTTATGTACTTTTTGAAGCTTGAAAGTTGGGGTGGAATGGACTTCCAGTTTAGATTCAGGAATGAGGTTTCATTATTTTAAAGATCTTGCGGGTTTGGAATGACATGAGGGTTAGTAAATGATAATAACACTTCTCATTTTGGGTTGAACTGTCCATTTAGCACCATCAACCCTTTGTACTAATATATCCGAGAGCAGGAATGTTGTTTTTGTAGCCAGGATCTATAAAGCCTCTTAATTTGTTCAGAGACATTATAGCCATTGGTTTAGGTTTCCTCTAATAGAGTTGTCTTATGATTAAAGTGGCCTGATTTAGATGATTGCGTAATCACATTGAAACACTTCGCGTTCTGTCTGTCTCTGAGCTCTGTGTCCCCTGCTCTACATTAAAGTGCATCTCACTCTTCTGTTTACAAGCTGCCAGTTAGCTGTAAAAAGGTACCTACTCCTGTTCCTCTTCAAGTTTCCTCTGCCCCCTGCATTGTCTGTTCCTCGTTTCCCTCTAACTTTCTATTCCCTGATCTATGGCTTTCACAAAAGTCTATATCTGGCAAAATATTTTATTCCAGCATGAATTCTTCACACAAAAAAGGAAAAATTAACGAAACAAAAGTTTGACCTTTCGCTATTGCGGCATGTCTGTCTGCATTTAAAATCATAATTCATTAAATAAAGATCCGGTTTCAGGTTAATTTTACATAGAGTACACAGTGAATATGACACAGCATAGCTTGAAATCCAGAATTTCAAGTTTGGCGCTCATGCATGTCCTGTTGGACAGCCTGGTCTGTAATCATGCACCTTGAAATCATCTATGACACAGATTTCATGTTTTTTTTCCCCTTCTGACTTCCTCACATATGCAGCTTGTGTCTGTGTTTGTGCTATCGCTCAATTCCTCCCCTCATACAGCTTCTGGCAGATTCTATAGAAAGTGAAAATACATTTAGAACAATTCGTGTTGTTCAGTCAAACCTAAATTAGCTTTAGCGCTCCCCAGTGACACGTCTCAAACCTTTTGCTTTTGATTTCTTTCTAAAACCCTGTTAATGGTGATCAACTCCCTCATGTCCCAGTCAAAGAAAATAAATACTTACACTCTTGCTGTTGTGAACCTACCTAAATAAGGGTTCCAAGCAGTTATGGGCATCAGTTATGCACCTCTGTGGCTGTAACAGTCTGTTTGGTGCAGTGTTTGGCTTTCCTTGCTCGTCATTTCACTCTTCTCTACCTGTCCTCACTCATCTGTCGATCCATACAGAGCAGTGTGAGAGCAAAGAAGCTTTGGTGGTTTTATGTGGGCTGTTATCTAAAGAATTATTTTCTCCCCTCTCTCTCACCCTCCTTGTATAGGTCATTGACCCAATAGCCCCAAGATACACTGCCCTACTAAGCTCGCAGGTCGTTCCAGTCTGCATTTCTGAGGCCAAGGAGGAGATGAAAGAGGTTGCCAAACATCCCAAGGTAATAAAAACGGCAATCACACACATCTAAAGAACTTGTCTGTGCCATAAAAAATAATTTTTAGTTACTGTCACAGTTAAGTGAGTCACATCCTATCTCCAGAATGCAGATGTGGGAATGAAGCCAGTGTGGTACGGGCCAAAGGTCTTTATTGAGGGTGCGGACGCAGAAACTTTCACAGAGGGTGAGACTGTCACCTTCATCAACTGGGGAAACATCATCATCACCAAAATTCACAGGTAAAATGCTCAAAAAATGTTTACAGCAGACAAGCATAGCTTTAAATGTGAATTATTAAGGTGAACGAAACACAATTTTCGTCGCAGCTCCCTCCAAAAATATACATGCCCCCTTACGTTTTGTGCTCTGGCACCAACCCTTTTAAAATGTAAAATGACTTATTTTAATATGTATTTTAAAAATGTAATTTATTCACGTGATGGCAAATATTAACTTTTAGCAGCCATTAAGAAAATGTTTAAAAAAAAAATTGTAACATTATAAATGTCTTTACTGTCATTTTAGCTCAGTTTTATTGTGTCATTGCTGTATAACGGTAATTACAAAAAAATACTGATCCCAAACTTTTGAATGAATTTTGTCTTTGTGTCTGCAGGGATGCCAGTGAAGCGATCACGTCACTAGATGGTCGTCTGAACCTGGAAAACACTGATTATAAGAAGACCACTAAGATCACCTGGCTAACTGAGTCCAGCCATGCTCCATTTGTGCCTACTGTCTGCGTCAACTACCAGCACCTCATTACCAAACCGGTTTTGGGCAAGGATGACGATTTCAAGGCTTACATCAACAAGAACAGCAAGGTGTGGTACTCAAGTCTGTTGGGGTGTTGACTGTGTTTCTGTGGTAACGCATGCATCACAGCTAACATAAGTTTTCAGTTCTGTTTTGGGCTCCTTTCTTTTGTGAAAATTAATCTATAATGCATAAATACTAGGGATGTAACGATTCACTCATTTTCTTGATGCATCGATTACAAACCCTGACGATGCATATGCATCGATTTCGGACAGTAATCGATTTAAAACATTAAGAATTGAATGAATCGCGATTGCTTTGCACATTAAATTACTACAAGCACGAATTAATGGAGATCTTGAACCGTGTTCGTGCCCTCGCATCTCTCCTTCACGCGCTCCACTATTTACCGCCTGTGACTGTCACAGGATTGCGCTCACGCTCCGTTCGTCTCACCGAAATATTTTTTGAGCAGCTGATGTGTGATCTCTCCTTAGTGTACTCATGGCCAGTAATCCTAAAGTGAAGTAGTTTTACTTTTTTGTAGTTTTTCTTGTAGCTCTTGGTCATACCGACGACATTACCTGAGCAGTCGAAGGCTGCACATTTATTGCATGGACAGAGCAAAAATGTGTCTAAAGCATATACGCACAGTTCCATTGAATGATAAATGTGTTTTAACAATGTCGTTGAACCGAATGCACGAAGGAAACTTAAAATAACCACAGCATTAACAACAACCTTGAAATAAGAGCGTGAGGTTTATCTGATAATCAGATGCATGAAAGTAGCATTAAAGAGACATTAGGTGCGTTTTCTTTGAGAATCATCATTCGCCGATGTATTGGAAAAGTGAAATACTATGGCATTTTATTTTATGAAAATGAGATAAAGAAGTTTTCGCACTGAAAGAGAAGTGATCACGCGCTCATAGAACTTAAGACATGCCAGGCTATATCTGCAGCTAAACTGAATAAAAAGCAGAATGAACTGATGAAACGAAATTGATGAAATGCTAATTGAGGTATAATTTATTACAGTACATAAACTATAAAGTATATTTTCTACCTTATTCTGTGCAGAAAATTAAAATAATTGTTTGTAGTATATAAAGTCGGGAATATATTAGGGGAAAAATTATAGATTACAAATGATTGATTGTTGTCCAGCAGTGTATTTGATTTCTTATAGCAAATTCAATGTAAGAGATAAGAAAATATTCATTGTAAAAAAAAAACAAAAAAAATAAAAATTATTATATATATAATATATCTATATATATATATATATATATATGTTTGTGTGTGTGTGTATATATATGTGTGTATATATGTGTACATATGGCCGGACGATATGGCCAAAATTTATATCAAGATATATTTCTTAATTTCGGTCGATACGATATAATTCCGATATCGATATGAAACCTATTAAAAAAGTTCATTCAAAAACTGCCAAGAACACCCACAACAGATGTCTGTGCATACAAACTTATGAAAAATCAATTTGCCAAGTCTATGAAACCTATTCCTATAAAAGATTTAATTTTTTAAACGGACACAAATAAATGTTCACCTTTTTAGCCTTCATACAAACAAGAAATGTGAGATCACTGTCAAATAACTGTCTCACTCACCTAATTAATATTAATATCTTTAACTTCAAAACTATAGGCTAACATACCAGACAAAAGTTTTTGAACAGTAAGATTTTTTGTTTTTTTAAAGAATTCTCTTCTGCTCACCAAGCCTGCATTTATTATTATTATTGGCACCGGTATCGGAAAAACCCAAACGATACCCAACCCTACTTGGGGCCAGTTTTACTAACCGCTTGCACCAGCGCAAACGACTTTTGGCATTAAAATTGTACTGTCAGGTTTTACTAAAGACGCGCAGTGACGAATTAGCACTGAAAAGGTGTGGCCAGAGTTATTTTTGCACCTGACCTATTTGAATATGCATTTGTAGGAGTTTCCCTTTCAGACGAAAAAGTTATGGGAGGAGAGTATTCAAATGAATCGCGCAACGCGTTTTACTAACGTTTGCGCTCGTCAAATTACTAGTATCTGCGCCATTGTGAGCCCAAAAAAACGGTTTTAAACGGTTTTGCGCTTGAAATGCTGCAATTATTGTTGCTAGGAGGAGGTACCGCAGAGAACAGAGAGTTCGTGGTAGAAGTGAGATGGTTTTTTCCACATGTATTAATTTATTTTGAATGCCAGAATAACACATTATCAGAATATAACATTTGCCAAGCCATGTTATTTTTAATTTACTTCAGGAAATAAAAGACTACTTGGAACCCTCAACTAAGAGTCACGCAATACCAGGTCTATCAAAACTTCTAGCAAACCTTCATTTTTTGGACATACTGGAACTCCGTCTTTTAAACGGACTATGGTTTCAGGTTTATTTGTGACTATGCTAATTTGCGATGCGCTTGGTATATTGCATTGGTCAATATGTAAATTAGATGTTGCATCTGTATTCTTTAATTTACGCATTGTTAGTAAATCACCCACAGAAATTTCCACACCCATCGTCGCTGTTTTGGAATTGCGTGCTCGCGCTAATTTGCCCTGTTTAGTAAAAATGGCCCTTGATTTGCATAACATTTATGAATAGTACTACATTACACAAGTAAGTGCAAAAATACAATACCATTCAGAAGTCTCTTATGCTCACCAAGGCTACATTTATTTGGTCAAAAATACAGCAGAAAACAATAAAATTGTGATTTTTTTTTTTTATGTTATTTAAAATAACTCTTTTCTCTTTTAATATATTTAAAAAATGTAATTTATTACTCCAGACTTTAGTTTCACATGATCCTTCTGAAACCATTCTAATATGCTGATTTGGTGCTCAAGATAATTTATTATCATAACCAATGTTAAAAACAGTTGTGATGCTTGCTATTCTTGTGGAAACCATAATATATTTTTAGGATTCTTCGAGTAGAAGAACAATGAAAAACAAGAAGAAAGTAGTATGTTTTGAACGCTTGTACATATATTGTTTTAATGTTGATGTGTATTAAAGTGAATATTTTGTTTCCAGATAGAGGAGGAAATGTTAGGAGACCCTTGCCTGAAGGACTTGAAGAAAGGTGACCTCATACAGCTGCAGAGACGGGGTTTCTTTATCTGTGATCAGCCTTATGAGCCAATCAGGTTACACCTCTTATCCATTCAGCACGAAGTCTTATGAATAATAAACTGTTTTAACTGTCTGTTTTTGTGTTCAGTTTACAATTTGACCTCTTTGTTCAGCCCCCACAGCTGCAAGGAGAGTCCCTGTGTCCTGCTCTACATCCCAGACGGACACACAAAAGAGATGCCCACTGCTGGCTCCAAGGACAAGAGCAAGAGCCAGACAGCTGCTAAACCTGTGAGCACAAAATTGGATCATCTATTCATTCTCTTAATTACTTTGTTTTCAAATGTTGAAGAAAATGATCGCTCTATTCATATTATTCAGGTGAAGGCAGAGTCTGTTCCTCTGAGCAAAGCCAAACAGGCTCCTGTCTCCAGCCCAGCGCCGGCCGCACCAGGAGACTCTTCTGCCCTATTCTCCAGCATTGTGGCTCAGGGAGACCTGATCAGACAGCTCAAGACAGACAAGGCCCCTAAAGAACAAGTGGACGCTGCTGTAAAGCAGCTTTTGGCTTTGAAATCTGAGTTTAAACAACTGACTGGACAGGAGTACAAACCTGGCATGGCTCCACCTCCATCTGCCCCAGCACCGAAGAGCTCCGCCCCCACCCCTGCAGCAGGAAGTCCAAGCCCTGCCTCCACCGGTTGTCCATTCACTCGTGTTTCTGAGCAGGGGGAGGTGGTCAGAAAACTGAAGACTGAAAAAGCACCCAAGGTCTGTTTCCCTCACTGTTGCAAGCTGTCTACCTAGACAGCATTTTCTAGCCACACTTCTGCATTCTAAGTATTTTCAGTTGCTTTTAAAGGTCTGCTTCATTGGGATGCTGTTTTAAAGGGTGGACACATTTTAAAAATGATGCAGGCAAGAAAAAGCTATTGCTACAACTCTAAAGTTGTTCCGATTCTGCATCAGTTTCTTTCTTCTGTAGAACACAAAATATTATGAAGAATGTTGGTAATCAAATAGTTGTTGGCCCCCACTGACTACCATAGTTTGGGGGAAAAAAGCACTATAGAAGTCAGTGGGGACCAGCAATTGTTTGGTTATCAACATTTTTCTAAATATCTTAATTTCTGTTCAGCAAAAGAAAGAAATTCATATAGGTTTGGAACAACAGAATTTTACTTTGGGTGAGCTGTCCCTTTAATAGTCTAGCGTCGTCTTTGTAGTATCACACAGAAGTAACTTTCAAAGCAAGCTGCTTACTCTCGATCAGTAATTTTTGGGACAAATTTGAATACAAGTGAAATCTGTGTTGGGAACTTTTTCGCCATCACACAAAACTTTAGATCACAGTTTCCCGTTGAAGTGATGGATTTTGCCACACTATTTTGCAGAGCAGCGGTAAATGTGTCTGCACCTTTAAAAGGTATAAGTAGTATATACCAGGGCATCATGACATCAGATGTCATGTCTGTTAGTAGTTTAGACCGGTCTATAACTGTGGTAAATAGTGAAATTGAATGTCTTTCTCATTTTACAGGAGCAAGTAGATGCTGCAGTAAAACAGCTCTTGGCTCTCAAAGCTGAGTTTAAACAGCTCACTGGTCAAGACTACAAACCAGGCATGGCTCCTCCCACAGCATCTCCCCTAAAATCCGCCCCTTCATCTGACTCCTCCCCTAGTGCCATATATGGGCGTGTGTCCGTTCAAGGGGAGCTGGTCAGGAAGGTGAAAGCAGAGAAAGCACCAAAAGTGAGATCATATTTGCATTTCTTTTCTATTGACATAATAAAACAATTCTTAAAATATATCTTTAATATTCCGTATGATATGACTATTGTTATTAATAACGAAAAAGTTATAAATAACCAAAACATTTTGCTGTGGTGATTTCAGGAAACACAGTGTGTAATTGTTTGTAAAGCAGCATGATTTCTCTTTCCTCCCCAGGACCAGATTGATGCAGCAGTAAAGCAGCTTTTGGCTCTGAAGGCAGAATATAAGCAGGTAACAGGGCAGGAATACAAACCCGAAGTTCCCCGCGCTGGTGCTTCTCCGTCAGCTCCAACTCAGCCTGCCGCCACCACCCCTGCTGTGTCTGACTCCTCTGACAGCTCTCCTAAGGCTATTTACGATCGTGTCTCTCAACAAGGAGACCTTGTGAGAAAATTGAAAACAGAAAAGGCACCCAAGGTTTTAAACTTATTTCAGTTTTGCTTAGAATTGCTCAGATATTTAAGTATCTGATTTTCAAACAACCATAAGTAATATTTAACAATTGCTCGTATTTTTACAGGATCAGATAGATGCTGCAGTGAAGGAGTTGCTGAGTCTGAAAACCGAGTACAAGCAGCAAACTGGACAGGAATACAAACCAGACCTGCCTCCATCCTCAGGCCCCACCCCTGTACAATCTATCCCTGCCCCACCCCAGTCTAGCTCCTCCCAGCCTCAGTCCAGCTCCTCCCCTCAGGCTCAAGCTCTGTTTGCAGACATAGCGCAGCAGGGGGAGCAAGTGAGACGGCTTAAAGCAGAGAAAGCACCCAAGGTTGGTTTGCATTAGCTTGCAAAATTTAATTATTAATGTTGCTTTGTTTTTGTGCTCATGTGATTCTAATCTGTCTTTAGGAGCAAGTTGATAAAGCAGTGAAGACTCTGCTTGAACTGAAGGGTCAGTATAAAGCCCTCACTGGAGAGGAGTACAAGCCTGTGACCACTCCAGGAACTTCAGGGAACACGGGAGGAGAAGACAAGAGCCGTAAAGAGCGGGAGAACAAGTCTGAGAAGCAGGGGGGAGGAGGAGGAGCACGTAAACAGCATAAAGGAGGAGAGAAACCTCAACAAGGTCAGGACTCTGGAGCAGGTGGAGCAGGAGACGGCCAGGGGCCAAAGAAACAGACACGGTGAGAGACAAAATCACAACGCTTGGCTGTCAGATACCCTTTACGTGGTTCCACAAGGTGTTGCTAACTATTTGAATGGAGACTTGAGAAAGTTTTGCAGTTGTTTTAGTACTGCCACAACTGGTTTTGTCCTCCAAGACTAAACCCTAAACACAGTCTGTACTGTCTGAATGTCTTTTTCAGACTTTAAGATGTGTTTATGAACACTTCACTGAAAGATATTCAGTTTTGCATTGAGGAAATGTGGCATTTGCAAGCAGGAACAGTAGATTCACTCACTTATTTTGTGTTTCTCAATATAGGCTGGGCCTAGAGGCAAAGAAAGAGGAAAACCTGGCTGACTGGTACTCACAGGTACACTTTGTTCAAATATTTTTGTAAAGTAGGAGAACCGTTTGGTTGTTCAGCGTTTTTTTTTTTTTTACCTAAATCATCGTTTTTGCTGTTTTCAGGTGATCACCAAGGCCGAGATGATCGAGTATTACGATGTCAGTGGCTGCTACGTGTTGAGGCCCTGGTCTTATGCTATCTGGGATGCCATCAAAGAATTCTTTGACCGGGAGATCAAGAAGCTGGGTGTGGAGAACTGCTACTTCCCCATGTTTGTGTCTCAGGCTGCCCTGGAGAAAGAGAAGACCCACATAGCAGATTTTGCTCCGGAGGTGAGGAGATGGAAATAAAGGAATAAAAGGATATGAGCAACACTGTGCTACAGATACTTTTGATACTTGTATATTCTTTATTAATATTATTCAGCAAGGATGCAATAAATTAATAAAAAAATTACAGCATTTATTATGGAAAAGTATCACATTTTCACAAAAATAAGCAGCACAACGGTTTTCAGCATTGATAATAAAAATAATCTTTTACTGAAATGCCAAATCAGGATATTAGAATGATTTCTGAAGTATCTTGTGACACTGGAGTAATGATGCTGAAAATTCCGCTTTGTCATCACAGGAATAAAGAACATTTTAGAATATATTACAATAGAAAACAGTTATTTTAAATTGTAATAATATTTCACGATGTTATTGTTTTTACTGCATGTTTTAATGTTTTTTTTTTTTTTGTACTGGATACTTGGAATGCGATATTATGGTGGATCATACAGTATAATGTAATATTTTGGCTTATCAGTGTGTGGAACTTCAACTCCGATTTGTGCGTTTTATCTGCAAATGTCTGTAGGTTGCTTGGGTGACAAGATCAGGAAAGACAGAGCTGGCGGAGCCCGTCGCTGTGCGCCCCACTAGTGAGACGGGTGAGCAACTGCAGCTGTATCTTACATGGACTTTTTTTATTATCTATTTAATAAATTCAATCCCTTCTTTCATCGATGCAGTCATGTATCCTGCCTATGCCAAGTGGGTCCAGTCACACAGAGACCTGCCAATCAAACTCAACCAGTGGTGCAACGTCGTGGTCAGTTTTAGCCTCAATCGTACACTTTTGCAAACACATCTAAATTAAGGACCTGTGTCTTCACTGTGCTTTTTGCTTTTCTCAGCGTTGGGAGTTCAAACACCCCCAGCCCTTCCTGAGAACCAGAGAGTTCCTTTGGCAAGAAGGACACACAGCGTTTGCCACCAAAGAGGAAGCCGTAGAGGAGGTAAGATGTGATCTATCACACCTCATTCGTAGCTTTCTATTTACATGCAGATCCAGAAGTAATTTGTACCATGGTTCAGATCCTCCTACTCTTTTATCCATCATGTGTGCAGGTTCTGCAGATTCTGGACCTGTATGCTCGAGTGTACGAGGAGCTGATGGCCATCCCTGTGGTCAAGGGCAGGAAAACAGAGAAGGAGAAGTTTGCAGGAGGAGACTACACCACCACTGTGGAGGCTTACATCTCAGCAAGCGGCAGAGCTATTCAGGTTAGCCTTGAATTTGCAAAACCTCCAGATACTGCTAATTTAAAGGGGTAGTTCACCCAAAAATGAAAATTCTGTCGCTATTTACTTACCCTCATGTTGTTCCAAACCTGTAAGACCTTTGTTGTTCTTCAGAACACAAATTATGTTTTTGACCTTCTGACCCTGCATAGTCAGCAACACAACTGACAAGTTCAAGGCCTAGAAAGGTAGTGAGGACATTGTTAAAGTAGTCAATAGTCCATGTGACATCAGTGGTTCAACTGTAATTTTATGAAGCTACGGGAATACTTTTTGTGCACAAATAAAATAAAAATCATGATTTTATTCAACAATTTATGTTCTTCCATCTAGCACACGTACAAAAATAATGAGAAAAATCTTTGAGTTAGACCATACCTCTACTGCTGCAGAGAGATGGTTACTTTTTATTGCATCAATCATTTTATCATTACCTTAGCATTTAGTTAGCATTTATTGTAGCAGCATCAAAGTACTGCAGTAAGATCTGAAACTCTCCTCATCACTCTCACAGGGTGCCACATCTCATCACCTGGGCCAGAACTTCTCCAAGATGTTTGAGATCGTCTTTGAGGACCCTAAGAGACCAGGTGAGAAGCAGCTGGCCTACCAGAACTCATGGGGCATCACCACACGAACCATCGGAGTCCTGACAATGGTTCATGGAGACAACATGGGCCTAGTGCTGCCACCCAGAGTAGCTTGTCTACAGGTACGCTGGAGATCCATAATTTCTTCTTCCCGTTTATAATGGATCATAGCATTGTATTCAAACTTACACTGTGATTCACAGGTCATCATCATTCCTTGTGGCATCACAGCCACTCTCCCAGAAGCAGAGAAAGAGCTTCTGTTGGCCCAGTGCTCCAAATATCTTTCTAAACTAGAGAAGGCCGACATCAGAGTCAAGGCAGACCTGCGTGATAATTACTCGCCTGGCTGGAAGTTCAATCATTGGGAGCTGAAGGTATGGAGGTTCTCTCTCGCTGCATTATCATAACAAAAACACAAAGGCTTTGTCTGACTTCCTGTTTTCTGAATGCAGGGTGTGCCCATAAGGTTGGAGGTTGGGCCAAAGGACTTAAAACGGGGTCAGTTTGTAGCAGTAAGAAGAGACACGGGAGAAAAGCTCACTGTGCCAGAGGCTGACGCTGAGAAGAAAATCCTAAACCTTCTGGAAGAGATCCAGAACAACCTTTTTAAACGGTACAAACAGCTGCTGACCTGGTGTCACCACATTAAAGCTCTGAGTTCCATCAGATGCAGAATGACTTAGGATTTGTTAACTTGTCACAGGGCCTCTGATGATTTGCACAAACACATGGTTGTGGCTGATACGATGGAGCAATTCCAGAAAGATCTGGACCAGGGAAGAGTAAGTAAACAATGTGGATTCAGAGATGTTTGGTCACTTTCTTTTTCCATCAAAATTAGAATTTTGCCTATTTCATATAATTTCTCACAGATTGTGCAGATTCCCTTCTGTGGAGGCATTGAGTGTGAGGACTGGATTAAGAAGACAACCGCCAAGTAAGAGATGTGTCCATTTCTCCATGCTTTTGGGTAGGGGTGCTCTGATTGATCAGCTACCGATCACTATCGGCCGATAATCGCTTTGGGATGTTTGATCGGCGGTCTCTAAAAAAGCCGATCTCAAGCTGACGACGCTGCTGTGAGAGGTTTGGCACGACATGCAGCGTCAGGAAAGAGCGCGAGTGTCACACACGCACGCACGCGCGCGCGGTCTCTCCGTACAACACTCAAACAGTGGCAGTTTTTTTTTTTTTTTTTTTTAAATGCGTGGTTTTGAACAGATGTAAACAATGGCAGGAGACTTAAAAGTATAGACGTGATACCAGCTAAAATAAATGATTGAACTAAATCACAGAAACGTAGTACTTGTCTGCTATTCCTCGCTCTGTGAAGTAAAGTGAGGGAGCAAACTAGTTGATGTTAGCTAGTTAATTAGCCATGTTATCTGCCTCTGTAGCAAGCCAAACAGTATTTATTTCAACACTGAAACAAACGGTGGGTGGGTCTCTGTCTTGATCGGGGGTGAAAGAGGGAGAAATGAAGATGACACAGATATATAGTTTATGTTCGACTTGGAAGTATTTATTTAGCGATCTGCGCTAAAACGTCATCTGTACGGAACATCATTGTGTACGGAAGATAGTTAGTCACCCGAAAAATTCCCATACGACAGACTTCGTCTTTTTCGACGGGGGAAAAAGTTCCAGGCATTCATCTCCTTCGGCCATCCTACACTAGAGCCCTGCACGGGCCTCAAATAAAGGCCCTAGTCCGGCCCTGGCCCGTGACGTTCAGGCCCTAGCCCGGCCCTTGCCCGACAGCTCATCAGAATTCTTGGCCCGAGCCCGTCTTTTTTTTTTCCCCCTTCTCCCAAAACAGCTTATACTACTGTTTCAGCTATTAAAGTAGTTCAGTTTTGTATGTAATGGCAAAATGATTATTTTGTTTTGTTTTAAGTTAATTTAGAAAAACGTTTGGAGCATTTTTTTTGTTCGTTAAATGTAAATTTTTTTTTTTATATATAAAAGTAACGACCAAGCATCCAGCGGCAGACAGTGAGTTGATCATAACCTATAGCCTATGTTTGATCAATTTAACCTTCACAAATCATCACAACTTGCCTAAAATAAAATATATAGATATAAAACAGTTCAAGCATACTACAATGTTAGTTTAAATGTTTTACCTATACAAATGTACGCTGTTAGACGCATATCTAATCGTTTGTGCGAGAGCTATAAGCGCGCCTTACAGGACATGGAGGCGCCGGCGCGATTACTTGCATTGGAAACAACTTAAAATATGATGTAATTATTGCTCATAAAGGTAAGAGTAATACATTGTTTGGAACTGTAAAGGGTATACTTTTATTTGTGTGCACTAACAATATCAGCATACGTTGTGCTTTTATAGAAAAAGGATCATACAGGATGTGCTTTCTGCAATTTCGGCCAGGAGCACTTCACAATGATGAACCTGAACTCAGCGAATACTTGCCTCAAAAACTTGCTAAATATATCTATAGAAAGCTTTAAAATACTACTTAACGAAATAATGTTGAATCAAAAACCTAAAACTCTTTTTACCGGATTTTATAACAATCCGTAAAGATGCATTTCTCAGATCAGGGAATCATCGTCTTTCATCTTTGCGAAGGACTCGAAAACAATAATTTATAATAATAATTCAAAAATCTAACCGCGATTCACTTGAAAACCGGGTATCGTCCCAGGCCTCGTATGTATGTATGTATGTATGTGTGTGTGTTTGGTGGGTGTGTGTGTTTATATTTATATATATCTATATATATGATATATATATATATGATATATACAGCATGATATTATAGACACTTTTTGTATATTAGATTAAGGAATATATATTTAATTTATATATGTAATTTTAAATAGGAATTATATTTAGAAACAATATTATAATATATATATATATATATTATACATATACATACAGTGGGGACGGAAAGTATTCAGACCACCTTAAAATTTTCACTCTTTGTTATATTGCAGACATTTGCTAAAATCATTTAAGTTAATGTTTTTCCTCATTAATGTACACACAGCAACCCATATTGACAGAAAAACACAGAATTGTGACATTTTTGCAGATTTATTAAAAAAGGAAAAACTGAAATATCACATGGTCCAAAGTATTCAGACCCTTTGCCCAGTATTTAGTAGAAGCACCCTTTTGATCTAATACAGTCATGAGTTTTTTTGGGAAAGATGCAACAAGTTTTCACACCTGGATTTGGGGATCCTATGCCATTCCTCCTTGCAGATCCTCTTCCAGTTCTGTCAGGTGGATTTTTTGTTTGATGGTAAACGTTGGTGGACAGCCATTTTTAGGGGGGGTTTTTCTTTTTCTTTTCAGAGTGCTCAATGGGCGAGTTAAAAAGTCAGGGCTCTGGTTGGCCATTCAAGAACAGTCACAGAGTTGTGAAGCCACTCTTTCGTTATTTTAGCTGTGTGCTTAGGGTTATTGTCTTTTTGGAAGGTAAACCTTCGGCCCAGTCTGGGGTCCTGAGAACTCTGGAGAAGGTTTTCGTCCAGGAAAAACTTGGCCGCATTCATCTTTTCCTCGATTACAACCAGTCGTCCTGTCCCTGCAGCTGAAAAAACACCCCCACAGCATGATGCTGCTTCACTGTTGGGATTGTATTGGATAGGTGATGAGCAGTGCCTGGTTTTCTTCACAAATACCGCTTAGAATTAAGGCCAAAAGTTCTATCTTGGTCTCATCCAGGACCAGAGAATCTTATTTCGCACCATCTTGGAGTCCTTCAGGTGTTTTTAGCAAACTCAATGCGGGCTTTCATGTGTCTTGCCTGAGGAGAGGCCACTCTGCCATAAGCCCCGACTGGTGGAGGGCTGCAGATGGTTGACTTTCTACAACTTTTCCCATCTCCCGACTGCATCTCTGGAGCTCAGCCACAGTGATCTTTGGGTCCTTCTTTACCTCTCTCACCAAGGCTCATCTCCCCCGATAGCTCAGTTTGGCGGACGGCCAGCTCTAGGAAGGGTTCTGGTCGTCCAAAATCTTCCAGTTAGGATCTGGAGGCCACTGTGCTCTTCGGAACCTTAAGTGCAGCAGAAATTTTATTGTAACCTTGGCCAGATCTGTGCCTTGCCCAATTCTGTCTCTGAGCTCTTCAGGCAGTTCCTTTGACATCATGATTCTCATTTGCTCTGACATGATGCACTGTGAGCTGTAAGGTCTTATATAGACAGGTGTGTGGCTTTCCTAATCAGTCCAATCAGTATAATCAAACACAGCTGGACTCAAATGAAGGTGTAGAACCATTTCAAGGATGATCAGAAGAAATGGACAGCACCTGAGTTAAATATATGAGTGTCACAGCAAAGGGTTGAATACTTAGGACCATGTGATATTTCAGATTTTCTTTTTTAATAAATCTGCAAAAAATGTCAACAATTCTGTGTTTTTATGTAAATATGGGGTGCTGTGTGTACAATAAAGAGGAAAAAAAAATTTAAATTAAATTATTTTAGCAAATGGCTGCAATATAATAAAGAGTGAAAAATTAAGGGGGTCTGAATACTTTCCATACCCACTGTATATATATATATATATGCATGTATGTGTGTGTGTATATATATCATTTACAAATGTTTATTTTAAGTGTTTTAAATATTAAAATGTTTGTTTTAAATATATTAATTTCTTTTAAAGCTCTTATATTGTGACTACTAAAGGCTAAAATAATTAAAATATTATTAAAAAAATATTTCCTTTCTCAATATTCTTTTGTGACAATCTCATGACTAGGGCTGGGAAAAAAATATCTATCTCGATATTAATCGATTATCATTTTTACAGAACGATATCGATTCCTAAATCCCAAAAATTTATTATTCTAGCCTGTTTTCAGTTAATAGACAGAACATTGAAGGGCACTTCCCATCCAATAAATCGCAATAAGCATTGTGCTTTGGTACTTTTAATATGAAACAAAGTCCCTTTCACAATATTCTTTTGTGACAATCTCATGATTAGGGCTGGGTAAAAAAATATCTATCTCGATATTAATTGATTCTCATTTTTACGGAACTATATCGATTCTTAAATCCCAAGAAACGATTAATCTAGCCTGTTTTCAGTTAATGGACGTAACGTTGAAGGGCACCTCCCATCCAATAAATCGCAATAAGCATTGTGCTTTGGTACTTTTAATATGAAACCAAGTCTCAGATTTCAAATTCTGTCCAATGTATTGCAGTATTTAAACAATAAATTACGTTTTGGCGCTGTTTAATGTGGAGTGACAGATTGCTGTAGCGCCTCAGTTCAACAGACGCAGCAGCGTGAGGCGCACGTGATCTGATAATCTCCTCCACATTAATACCAGCTTCGGCACAAAATAAACATGACTAAACATCCGAAGGAAAGTTAAAAGAAAGAGTACAACTTTACAATCTGTATCTTGTCATGTAATCTCTCAATCAGGGTTTCAGCCGCGCAAAGACGTCAATATAACTGCTTGTAAACAATGTAACGTAACGTCACATTTACCTCAGAAAAAACATATTCGTGACCATAAACTCAGTCAGCTAGAAAAATAAACTGTAGAAAGGGGCATTTTGCTAAATATATGCACCATATAACATATCCATTATACATTTTACTGTTCTTCAATGTTAAATTTATGTTTGAATAAATCAATTTTTTTATGACAGCCACCATTTAAATTTTTATATAAAAAAACGAATTGAAGTAGAAATATGTAATTGTAACTTTATTATTTTAAAGACTTCATTAAGTGTAATTTTAACAAATCAGTCAGTTTTAACTTTCAATATTATAGTAATGTAGTACCAACTAACTCTCATGTACCTATATTTTACAGCATTAGTTGAGATATTTTTTTCCTTGAGAAAATTTGGCATGTACTTTACCTGATATATATCCAAAATAATCAATAATAATATTGAATCGAATCGGTAATTGAATCGAATAGCAAGCTTGTGAATGAGAATCTAATCAAATCGTGAAATTGTGTCAAAACCCAGCCCTACTCTGATGTCAGAACAGAAAAGAATTAACGATAGAAACAGAAATATCAATTTTATGAAACAAAAGGAAAAAATATAATTTATTTATATATTATATAATATTATTAGATATACACACCCACATACATGAAAATTCATAAAAGCAAAACTTGTTTTTGACCCATGGTTCATGGATGAACTCAAAGATCGAAAAAAGACTTTTTTCTAGTAACAAAAGGCTATTTCTACGTCACAAATTTGTCTAAATCTGTGTTAGTAAGCACTTCTCTTTGCCGAGATAATCCATCCACCTCACAGGTGGGACATATCAAGATGCTGATTAGACAGCATGATTATTGCACAGGTGTCAATAAAAGGCCACTCTAAAATGTGTAGTTTTACTGTATTGGGGGTCCGGGGGGTTCCGAAAACCAGTTAGTATCTGGTGTGACCATCATTTGCCTCACGCAGTGTAACACATCTCCTTCGCATAGAGTTGATCTGGTTGTTGATTGTGGCTTGTGGAATGTTGGTCCACTCCTCTTCAATGGCTGTGCGAAGTTGAACTGGAACACGCTGTCGTATACGCCGATCCAGAGCATCCCAAACATGCTCAATGGGTGACATGTCCGGTGAGTATGCTGGCCATGCAAGAACTGGGATGTTTTCAGCTTCCAGGAATTGTGTACAGATCCTTGCAACATGGGGCCGTGCATTATCATGCTGCAACATGAGGTGATGGTCGTGGATGAATGGCACAACAATGGGCCTCAGAATAGTCAGGTTCAATAAAATGCACGTGTTTGTTGTCCATAACATACGCCTACCCATACCATAAACCCAGTGCCACCATGGGCCACTCGATCCACAACGTTGACATCAGCAAACCGCTCACCCACACGACGCCATACACGCTGTCTGCCATCTGCCCTGTACAGTGAAAACCGGGATTCATCCGTGAAGAGAACACCTCTCCAAAGTGCCAGACACCATCGAATGTGAGCATTTGTCCACTCAAGTCGGTTACGACGACGAACTGCAGTCAGGTCGAGACCCTGATGAGGACGACGAGCATGCAGATGAGCGTCCCTGACGACGGGTTTCTGACAGTTTGTGCAGAAATTCTTTGGTTTATGCAAACTGAGCTTTGCAGAAGCTGTCCGGGTGGCTGGTCTCAGACGATATTGGAGGTGAAGATGCTGTATGTGGCGGTCCTGGGCTGGTGTGGTTACACGTAGTCTACGGTTGTGAGGCCGGTTGGATGTACTGCCAAATTCTCTGAAACGCCTTTGGAGACGGCTTATGGTAGAGAAATTAACATTCAATTCACGGTCAACAGCTCTGGTGGACATTCCTGCAGTCAGCATGCCAATTGCACGCTCCCTCAAAACCTGCAACATCTCTGGCATTGTGCTGTGTGATAAAACTGAACATTTTAGAGTGGCCTTTTATTGTGCCTTTAAAGGCACACCTGTGCAATAATCATGCTGTTTTGTTTCTTAATAGCATCTGTGTGATTGTCTGAGATTGCCACACCTTGTGAGGGGCATGGATTGTCTCGGCAAAGGAGAAGTGCTTACTAATACAGATTTAGACAGATTTGTGAAAATTTTTTGAGAGAAATAGGCCTTTTGTGTAAATAGAAAAAGTTTTAGATATTTGAGTTCAGCTCATGAAAAGTCGGGGCTATTAATATAATCTATAGTATTTATATATAATATCAATACTTTTCAGGGCGAGATGCGTTTGGGTACCATAAACCACTCTCTGTCCTGTGTCCTCAGGGATCAAGACCTGGAGCCTGGTGCACCTTCAATGGGAGCCAAGAGTCTGTGTATCCCCTTCGAGCCCTTGAAGATCCTGCAGGCCGGTCAGATGTGCGTCAGCGGCAAAGAGCCTGCGCAGTTCTACACGCTGTTTGGTCGCAGTTACTGAGACAGTTTTTCATCCCTAAATAATGACTCCCCTTCTCCTCTTCTTGTCAAATGCACTTGCAGAATAACTCTTAAGACATCCATCATCTCCTCTAACCACTCAAAATACTGCTTTTTACTATATTTTAGAGCAATCCCCTCTATTTTTCTGGTCAGAGGTTTACTAGCTGACAGGCAGAGTTGAGGACTGAGTTCTATGTTCTATACGGCCATACTAAACCTTTGCACATCTTTGTCCTAAATAAATGTCTGACCATTGTAATGAACTAAACATCTGTAACATTATCTGTAATAAAGGGATTCTTAATTTATATCATTTTTTTTGTGCTTGTCATGACTGTTGTGTCTGGTTTGTGTGCATGAGGATCAGATATTGTGTTTTCTGAAATTACGTAACACTCCAAGGCATTTTACAGGATTTATATTTCATAATGAAATGCTGATCAATAATTGACCAATATTCTGAACTATTTTTTTATTTTTTTTTATTAATGTCTTCAAATGTTTTTGACTCAAAACAGAAAGGTATTTTTTACGAGCATAAAGGTACTGTGTATATCTATATATAATATATGATATATTAATATATAAAAATTACTGAATAAACACACATACATGCACATTAGCTCAAATGCAAAATGATCATTACAATTATGCATAATGCAAATTAAGAGAAAAAAAACAAGTACTAAATTAAAAAGTGCTGAGTGGTAGTAATGTAGAAAAAATAAGGATATTGGTATAAAAATATCAAATAAATAGTTTGTATAATTCAAACGTTTGAAGTCTTAAAGCTTTCTTCAAATATTCTCTAATATGAGTATTATCTATATACAGTCGTACCTCAGTAAACAAAGTTTTTTGTTGTAGTAAACTGGGTTTATGAATGTGAAAATTTGTTCCGATTCGTTTTGTATTGCGCGACTCAATTCCTGTGAATCTCCGAGAGTTGCGCACTATGGTTACGTCTAGACGAGAGCGCGTGCTGGGCGTGTTGTAAAGCACAGGTGCGCCCCGCTCGCTCCGCCTGTTCGTGGGACGTCAGATTCTCGACAGAAAACTGCGGAAGCAATGCGTGGAAAAACTATTTTAGGCTATCAGCGTTTCATTCCACCTGTTGCGATTTCTTTATGACGGTAAGTGGGCTGTTGTCTTTTTATTGGCTTACACGACGTTTATTGCTGTTCAGTACACAGTATGTGGCGTAAAAAATCGGTTATTTACATCCAAGTTTCTTTTAATATGACCTCTACATGTTGAAAAGCCAAAGCAAAGTACTTTAATCAATAGCGTACCTGATGGGTGTGTGTGTATATATATAGGTATATATAGAGATAATATATATAATATATACACACACACAATCAGGTTTGTGTGTTCTATCTATATATATATTATATATATATATATATATATATATATAAAGGAGGCCTTATATGTGTATTTTTTTTATAGAGATATATAATTTTTTTTCTGTTCTCAGTCTTCACAGACACAGAGTACCTCATCAAGTCTGAACCACCCCAGGGTTCCCCTATAAATTTTTTTTTTTTACATTTTTATTAATGTTACATTTGAACATAATTTGCATCGGCGTAAAAGAGATTGTTAACGTGTTAAGGATTATTTAATAATTTAAGTAACAATGTGCCATCTTTACAGAAAATAATTACTGTGTTCTATGAAGATCGGTTAGTAAAATGACAATTAGAAAAATACACAAACGTTTAAAATTTTAAGAGAAGGTGTAGATCACTGCTGTGTTTAAAATATCGATACGACGATGTATCGTTACAGAGATTTGACGATACGAGTATCGGTACAGCTGGCCCTGTATCGATACTGTGGCACGAGTGCAGCAGTGGACCACGCTTAATTTAAAACGTATAAAATTTAGTAGAAAAGTGCGAGGTTTCAGAATGAATAGAGCATCTGTTCATAATCTGGCCGCAGAGGAACACAACCGGGGTTGCCTGGCAACTGTGGCCATGCTCGTCAATTTACCACAGACAGTATTTTGAATAAGACAAAAAAATTTTTTTTTTTTTTTCCTGTTATTCAAACAAATAAAATTACATTTTGTTCGTTTAAAAAAAAACAAAAATAGTAGAAGTAAATGGGTCCAAGCAACAGATGTACATTTTTTGAAGCAGAAGTTTATGAGCGTCAGTGTTCAAATTAGCTAGTGTTATCTACACTGTCATTCAGTAGGAAAAAGTAACTTAAAAAAGTAACAGCCAAAGTATTAAAAATGCATTCAGTGTGACCTGCTGTATGCAACAGAATTGCATTAAGAATGTTTTACATTTAATTTTAGTCCTTGAATTTCAACTTAAGCAGCAAACATGAGTTAAAATTTAAATTTGATTTGAAATTTAATGATGAACAATTAAAATTAATTTAAGATAAGACAATTTTGTCAAGACAAACTTTGAATGTTTGGGTGACAGCATGGTTTAATTGATAAAATGAACAAATGAATGAATGAATTCCAACTGAACCTCCTGTGTGGTGCGGCCAATTCCCATTCAAATTCCAAGTGAATGAAACCAATTCTTAAATTTATATTTTTGCCGTTGCATACTGTTTCGTTTTGTTTTGTTTATTGCTCGCTTGCTTGTATAATTGGCAGTGTTGCTATTGTTAACTAAAACTAAAAGTACTTACAATTAGTAGTAGCAGTTGTGGTAGTCGTATTTAATAATTGAAAGAAAGCAGAAATTAAATAAAATTTTAATATAAGATTAAAACTTACATTTAAAAACGATGACTAAAACTAAAATAAAAATAAACAAGCTAAATGTAATTATGTTAAAATTGAATGAAAACGACAAAACCACATACAACTGTGAAACAATCTAAAATTAAAATGACAATTTAATATATGAAGATAAAAGCTAATTAAAAATATTCAGAAATACTAGTATTTAAATGATATGGATAATCAGCACATCTTGAGGTGGGACCTGATTTTATTACTTGATACTTTAGTTTTATTTTACTTCAAGTAATGGAGACAAATCTCATAGACTTTAGTCAGTTTAAAAGCTACTGTATATTGAATTTAGTGTGGAAATGAGACTGTGAGAGATAGACTTACAGTCTTTACAATGGCACGCACATGTATACATCTCCCAGATCACGTAATTTCCACAACTTTCAAAAACAGTTTTTTTTTTTTTGTCTACTGAAAGTCTTTTGGAAAGATTTTTCATCAGCTGAACAATCGGTATGTTCATGTTGTTAAACAACAGTACAATCCATTTAATACACTGTACTTCTATCCCTCACAGCCTTGTTTTCATTCATGTCAAAAAAAAACATGACACTACCCTATAAGGACAAAAAAATTGGAGGGGTTGCTAAAACAACAACACAGGCAGCTATTTTGTGTGTTTACATTACCCAATAGCAAAAAAGAGAAAGCAATTTAAGATGAACAACATGTTAATACATTTTGATGAAAGACGAAAGGGTTAAAAAGGTTGATTTTCATGTTGACTCTCATCTTGGTTAATAGCACTGCTACTTCTTGTT
>JADLZN010011192.1:0-69859 GCA_018155175.1 Sinocyclocheilus anophthalmus | reverse complement strand
CCTTCACCTTGTTAGTCATACCTGTAGGGAAGTGACGATTATATGATGTATACGCGTCTCCGCTGTTGGTTGTAATATTGGTGAAGTAAATCCATACTTTGCTGAAGAAGTGTTAGCAAACTCTTGAGCAGCAACAAAAGTACCATATACTCCGCCACTGTTGTGTATGTTTGTTCGCGCTTGCCTTTAAAATCGACACGTACTGCGCATGTTTACATACCTAACACGTACTACGCACGCGAATTATGTCACAGTTTTCAAAGATTCCTGTTTTGGGTGTTTACACGGAAACGATAACTGTGCCGTTTTCAAAAACTTGCACTTTAAAACACATTTTCCAAAATATGCGTCTTCAGTCCCCAAAATGCTGTTGTCGTGTAAACGAACAGTCAAAACTTTGGTTTCACTGCACAATTTTCACGTTTTTGGCTGAAAACCATGGTCGTGTATATGCCCCTAATTATAAGGCACCCCCCTCACGTGTGCGCGCGCGCACACACACACACACTTATTTGTATATTATCTGCAGTGTAATTTAATTAGGCTGGTGATCGTTAATACCAAATGACCTCTAAAAGCCAAAATAGAGGTACAATTCTGTCAAGCTTGAAACAGATGACCTCAGACTATGAGTCAGGCTGGGTCAGCCTGGGAATCCTCTTCATGGTGCCCCAAACTCAATAGTAAGAGGTCCTTGAAGGATATTTGGATCGGGGGGAGGGTTCTGGTACCAGGCACATCCTAGTCCCAGAGATCTCCCCCTGGAGTCTCTTTTCCTCCTCTACACCGAGGTGCTGACTGGAGTACTAGGCTATAGAGGATTACCCTGGGCTGAACTGACCACCTGCTCTGTGCCAGACATGACACAAGCCAGACGAATCTCCCACTGAGACACCCATGGCAAGCACCCAATCACCAATCACTGACAACAATAACAAACAATGTCACCTCATGCTAAAAAGCACTAATGAGGCTGCTATAACTAAAGACCATTCATTCTTGACTGTTGGTGAAACCTGAATGAGTAGACAAAATTTAAACAGTACAGACATAGACCTGGAAATTTGGACAGTAATTGACGTACCTAAGATGTATGAATATCATTGCATTAAAAACTAAATCACAACCGTGGGAAACTTGGTAATTTTTTCAATACTAACTTCTTTGTCAATCCCTTCTAGGGCTGTCGTGATTCATTGATTTTATTTGACTATTCGATTTTTTAAAAATCCTCGACTTCATTTTTCCTGCATCAACTAACCGTCAAAATACCGGAAGTGGCACATTTCACGGATGAGAATCCATAAAACACCCATGATATATTAAACCCATTTAAAAATCATAATTAAGCATAATTGTGAATTTACAAACGCTACGATTTAATTAAATAAGTATATGTGATGCAGTTAGGGCGAAGCTTAACATCATTTATAGTAAAATCATTAAATAGTTAATCGTGAGACACAAAGTACTGTATGCATGGAAGTAAAATTCTGTTTGTACTAACGTTAATATATCTGTGCAATGGTGGGCTTGGCCTTTCAGGTTTGGTTGCCTTGGCCATGATACTGGTTATTCAGGTTTATGGTCAGTCACAAAATAAATGATGGGTTTGTCACGCTGTTGCTCTTCAGATTATAGCTGATTGCACAATCCAGTTTGTCCTGAACAGATTTTGTGGACTATCGAACAGAAAGATTAAAATGGTTTAAAAAATCTTCTCTTCTTCTGATACAAGATACTAAATTATATATATATATATATATATATAAGATTATACAAAAACTATTATATAGATATAAATAATATATATATATTCAGAATAATTTTTTTCATATACATTGTTTTTTAAAAGTTGTTTATAGCATAAAACGCGCAAAATGGCAGTGCAGTAAAAGCAAAATACAATTATATTCTGAATACCATCTGTAAATAACACTGCAAAGTGTGCTTGTAATGTTGTCTTTGTTGATTTCTTTTCATTGTGTTTTTTTCATGATGGCCATAGTGTTTGTTTATTTCTTTATTTTGATCTCACACAATCTATGGTACTTGTCTGCAGATTCATGTGTTTTCAGAAACTGGATCTGTATAGTGTGATCTTTCCCCAGCACAACCCCCTTCATTTTCCCCCCCTCATTTTTGTGATAGACCTTCACAGCATATGAACAAAATAACAATACGTGTATTTATGTAAGAATTATGAGATATTGGGCCCTATCATACACCCGGCGCAGTGCAGCGCAAGTATTTTTGCTAGTTTCAGCCCGATGCACTTATCCTTTTCAGGTGAGCGTGATTTCACAGAGTACAACATGTTCCTGAATCAACATCCTTGATCCTGGAACAACATTTCAACGGTCCTGCTGTGCCACACTTGTTAATAGCACAATTAAAGTCTAAAATTGTATAAATGTGTCTTATTTAAAAAATACTTTAATTTAAATGAATTCATTATGTAGCTAAAAAATCATTTGGAAGAAAAATGAAGACTTGTTTCGTCCAGAGTTTTTGAACGAATCTCTTGAATAATTCAGACATCAAATAAATACATTTAACAGTCACTGTTTGCCACCTACTGGCATAATGTAACATATACAATCTTTGAAAGGTATCATTTGTTCCAAAGGTTAATTACTCGTTTTGATCGTAGCTACCACAACATCAGAGTCTATATCCGGATTAAAAACTTTTCTCCCAATACTTTCGTTATAATTTAATGTTTGCAACACAGAAATGTAGCCTACTGTGTAAGTAGGCTGTTTGTGTACTGTAGACTGTTTCAAACATAAAGCTTAGGCTACATGATGAGCGCTGCTCTCTCTGCATCAGTGGCTGCGTGAAAGCATATTCTGATGTGATTGTGTTTTCAAAGGTTTAATAGACATAGCGGAATCACCGTCATTTAGGAATAAGATCGCAAGTGTTTTAATCGTGCATACATATGAGCCCATACATTTTTAGTCATTTATTTTTATTTAGTCATTTATTAGACACTTTTATCCAAAGCGACTTACAAATGAGGACAACAGAAGCAATCAATTGTGGTATTAAAACAACTAAAAACTGATCCAAAACTAAAAGCTAAAACTTTGTCGATACTATACACATTTAAAAAAAAATAAAGAGATTCAATAAAAATGACAAATGCATACAACAAAATTTAACATTTAAATGAAACAAAAAAATAAAGCTAAAAACAATTCAAAATAAAGAACAAAAGGTATAGGAGTATAATAATGATTCTAACATAACACAGCCAAACACCACCCAAAAAAAACAACAAAACTACATATAGATCCCCACACATATACTGTATATGTACATACACATTTCATTTAGATTGAAGTATTAAAATAGTTCAAATTAAAACTAAAAACTTAGACCTATACAGACATAAATGTAACTAAAATTAAAATAAATACAAATCAAACGACAGTAGTTTATCAGTAATCTTAAAAAAAAAAAAACGACACTGCCAAACACATGCTAAAAAAAAAAAAAAATTACTGACACATATAAGAAATGGTTATAAAAACTTAAACAGAAGCGAAACAAGTAATAGGAAAGAGGAGAAATAAGCAGCATTCTTATTACACATGTTTTTTTTTTGTAGCCCATGTCATATTTGTACCAGACCTCAAAAAAGTAACCCGGGCGACCCATGCATGTTACTGAGGCCTGAGATTGTGTAATGTTTTTATAAAACGTTCTTGTAATGTGACAAAGCTAGAACATTTGACCTGCAACATTGAGGATGTTGAGGTAACAGATTATATACGGTTCTCAAAACATTGGCACAATGTTTCAAGATGACAAAGGAAAAACACTTAACCACTATAGGAGAACTTTATACAGTGCATCCGGGAAGTTCACACAGCATGTTACAGCTTTATTCCAAAATGGATTAAATTATTTTCCTCAAGTTCTTAAGACAGTAGACCATAATGCACAACGTGAAAAGTTCGTTTTTGAACTTCTCCAACTTTAAAAAAAAAGAAAAAAAAAAAACAAAAAAAAAAAAAAAAAAAAAAAAAAAAAAACACACACCACACACACAGTCTTCACAGCCTTTGCTCAGTACTTTGTTGAAGCACCTTTGGCACCGATTACAGCCACAAGTCTTTTGGAGTATGATGCTACAAGCTCGGCACACCTATTTCTGGGCAGTTTCTCCCATTCTTCTTTGCAGGACCTCTCAAGCTCCATCAGGTTGGATGGGGGGTGTTGGTGCGCAGCCATTTTCAGATCTCTCCAGAGATGTTCAGTTGGGTTCAAGTCTGGGTCACTCAAGGACATTCACAGAGTTGTCTATTAGCCACTCTTGCTGTGTGCTTAGCATCGTTGTCCTGTTGGAAGATGAACCGTCGTCCCCGTCTGAGGTCCAGGTTGTCATCGAGGATGTCTCCGTACACTGCTGCATTCATCTTTTCCTCGATCCCGACTAGTCTACCAGTTCCTGCCGCTGAAAACCATCCCCACAGCATGATGCTGCCACCACCACCACCATGCTTCAATGTAGGGATGGTATTGGGCAGATTTTGAGCGGTGCCTGGTTTCCTCCAGACATGACAATCTTTGTTTCATCAGACCAGAGAATTTTGTTTCTCATGGTCTGGGAGTCCTTCAGGTGCCTTTTGCTGAGGAGTGGCTTCCGTCTGGCCACTCAACCATACAGGCCTGATTAGTGGAGTGCTGCAGAGATGGTTGTTCTTCTGGAAGGTTCTCATCTCTCCATAGAGAAATGCTGGAGCCCTGTCAGAGTGACCATCTGGTTCTTGGCCACCTCCCTGACTAAGGCCCTTCTCCCCCGATCTTTCAGTTTGGCCGGGTAGCCCCCTCTAGCAATCCTGTCTCAGAGGTCTACAGACAATTCCTTGGACTTCATGGCTTGGTTTGTGCTCTGACATGCAGTTAACCGTGAGACCTTATATAGACAGGTGTGTGCCTTTCCAAATCATGTCCAATCAACTGAATTTACCACAGGTGGAATCCAGTCAAGTTGTAGAAACTTCTCAAGGATGATCAGCGGAAACAGGATGCACCTGAGCTCAATTTTGTACATTTGTACAATGTGTTACTTATGTACATGTGATTTTTTTTTCTTCGTTGTTTATTTTTAATAAATTTGCTAGGATTTCAAACAAACTTCTTTCACATTGTCATTATGGGGTATGTTTGTAGAAATTTGAGGAAAATAATGAATTTAATCCATTTTGGAATAAGGCTGTAATATAAAATGTGGAAAAAGTGAAGCGCTGTGAATACTTTCCAGATGGACTGTAAGGATGTCATTGAGGCCGGAGGTGATGGATTGTCTTTTTATAAAACGTTTTTATAATGTGATGTATTAAAGCTAGAACACTTTATCTGCAACATTTTGAGGATATTTTGCGGATGTCTTTGAGGTAACAGTTTATACAATATTGTCAATAAAACATTGGCACAATATTTCAAGATAACAAGATCATTCTCTCAGCCACATTAGGAAAACGTTATGAGAACATCACTGAGTCCTTAAGTGATGGAATGTTTTTTTATAAAACGCTCTTGTAATGTGACGTATTAACAAAGCTAGAACATTTTATCTGCAACATTTTGAGGATGTTGTTGAGGTTACAGTTTATACAATATTGTCAATAAAACATTGGCACAATGTTTCAAGATAACAAAGAAAGAACATCATTGAGGCCTGAGGTGGTGTAATGTTTTTTATAAAAAGTTTTGGAATGTTCTTGTGTTTACAAAGCTACACTCTACAAAAAAGATGGTTCTTTAAAGCTTCTTTACACGTAGAAACAGCTCTTTTTATCTAAATAGAAGCCACAATATATGATAAAATCAGTGAAAAGATGGATGAAAGTACTATGATAATATTAATACAAATATTAATAATTTAAGGATATTTACTGATATTAATTGAAAATTAATTGTAACACCAGGTCCTATAAACTTGTCAAAGCACAGTTCTTTATGGAACCTTATTAAAAAAGGGTTCTATATAGAACCAAAAGGGGTTCTGCTATTGTTAAAAGTAGAAGTACCCAATTTGGTACTGTTTAGAACATTTTACCGGGAACATTTTGAGGATGTTGTTGAGAAAACAGATTATACGATGTTCGCAATAAAATAAATAAATAAAATAGGCACAATGTTCCACAATAATAGAGGAAGAACATTCTCTCAGCCACATTAGGAAAATGTTATGAGGATATCATTTTGAGGTCTAAGATTACAAAATGTTCTTGAAAAAAACTTTCCTGTAATGTGACGTGTGAACAAAGCTAGAACATTGCTAGAATGTCGTCTGCCTTGAATGGTCAGCTGAATTCCAGCGCCTCGATTACACAAATACAAAAGGAAGAAAAAGTCTGGCATTTGGCATCAGTTCTGAACTGTTGCCGAACGTGTTACAGGAGACGAGAAGCTCTGATTGGGCCACGTTTAAATCCACCAATCACTGCGTACTTGACCTAAGAACATTTGAAATCGACAAAATTGGTGTACAATGTTCGTGGCAGTGTTGCCAGACGTATGATAATTATCGTATCTGTACGATAATTTTGACCTCTGTACGATCAATAATGAAAAAATCCCATAATGTACGATAATTTCATAACATATTTTTTTTCCAAAGTCAACCTCATCAAAACAAAGCCATGAAATCGACTCATTACAGACGCTCTAAATGGGTTGGTGCACACCTCAGGACCCTCAACATCTGGCAACACGCAGGATTCTGATGACAGCGACTCGGATGTGGAGTTTGGACCTTCCCACAAGGTACGCCTATGGCCCTGTGATTTCTGCGATGCGAATCCAGTCAACGGAATTTACTGTATAACGGGGAAGGTCACGGAATTTTTTCAAAGTTTGGATGAATTATTCAAAGGAATGTCATTACACTTAAATCGTGATATGGACTAGTATCTGTAAATATTAAGCCGCAAAAATACCATTTAAATATGAAATATTGCATGTTCTACATGTCTCTGTGTGAATGAATCATAGTCTATGGTCTGAGACTCTGAATGAATGTCACGCGGTTTTGTTCACTACACACATACTGAAGCGCGCATGACGCTCGCTGTGATTTCAGCATCTGCCTTCTCACTAAATAAGACATAAATACATGAACAACATCCCCAGAACTGCTCTGAGAGTAAACAGATATAGTTTCTGCCAGAAATGGATTATTATTGTTCAGTAGAATGTACATACAACAACTACTACTAAAATTATTAAGGAATAATCACAATATTTTTTTCCATGTTTTAATTTTAATAGTAAATTCCCTTTTGTTTGCTTAATTTTCAATAATTAAATGATAAATTAAATTAATGTTTTTTGCCTTCATTTGATAACCAGAAAAATTAAAATACACAAGGCAGAATTTCTAAAGAAAAAAACAATTTCATAAGGTATAAATAAAAGTAGTTTTTATGCATTCAAATAATTAGACAAATTAAAACAGAATTTGGTAACAATAAACAAGGTGAAAAAAAATAGAACATTTCATAAAACCCTAAACATATAATTTTTGTTAAACTTTTTAATAGATTTTGTGTTGAATTGTATCTTTCCTTAATTAATTAGACATTTTTGATTGATAAAATGTAATTTAACCATTAAAAATGAGTCCAGAAAAATTGATGGAAAAAAAACAGAATCCAAAATTTTTTCTAATTTGGAATAAAAAAAAAAACAAGGAATTGGGAAAAATACAACGCTATTTCATGGGCCCTACCATGTTATTTATTTATTGTGTAATTTTGAAGGTTTGTGTCAAAAGTTTTGTTTTAGTCTAGTAGATAAAATAGCTGTTTCTGTACTTTTACTCGTGTACGATCATTTTTTCCAAATACGAATATTTTAAGCTTCTGGTACGATACTTGGACATTTCCAATCTGGCTTTTTCAGTTTACGTAATTCTTTTTTATCTTTTACGTATTTACATCCACAAAAATCTATCAAAAAAGTTTCAATAAAATGACATGATTCTTTTTTATCTTTATACCTTTTTCACATGCACATTTGATATAGCCTAGATATCTTTCAGTATTGGGGCTGGATCTTACTTTCTTAGAATTATATGACAGTTGCATTAATTTTGGGTGTATTGCTGCTTTTGAATAACAGCTAGATTTGTTTTCATCCAGAACCCAAACTGCCTGCTTGAAGATGAACACGGATTCGCAATAAAAGTCTCCATTTACAACAAAGGTACTGTAACGTTAATCTGTTTCTACTTTCTAGGTAACGTTAATGTTGTTAACATTTTATTTTAGAGTTCAGCTCACACTTTTAACTAGTTGCTTATTAGCTTGCATATATTACTAGTATATTGGTTGTTCATTAGTATCTGCATGATCCCTAAATCCTACCCAATACCTAAATTTAAATGCTACAAAAACTACCTTACCAACTATTAATAAGCAGTAAATTAGGAGTTAATTAAGGCAAAAGTTGTAGTTAATAGAGAATATGTTCCCTATACTGTAGTGCAGTGGTTTTCAAACCTGTCCTGGAGGACCCCCAGGCCTGCACAATTTGTCATCTTAGACCTCATTTCAAAGGACAGGTTTGAAAACTCTTGCTGTAGTGTTACTGTAATATAGTGTTCTGTGCTTTATATTTGCTACTTAAGTGTTCATCTGATTATGTCTTTAGAATTTAAGATTTAATAATCTTTCAGTAATTAATAATGGGGTAATGGGAAAGATATAAGCATTAAGTCTAAGTCTATGTGTTTTTGATTTGGTAGTCTAGCAACTATTGTATGTAGAGGTAATAGCAGTCTTAGTGGGGAAGTCGTGGCCTAATGGTCGGGACTCGTAACCAAAGGTTGTGGGTTCAAGTCTCGTACCGGCAGGGATTGTAGGTGGGGGGAGTGAATGTACTTCAATACCACGACTGAGGCACCCTTGAGCAAGGCACTGAACCCCCAACACTCACGGTGTGTGTGTGTGTGTGTGTGTGTGTGTGTGTGTGTGTGTGTGGTGTGTGTTTTTGTGTGTTGGTGTGTGTGGTGTGTGGTGTGTGTTGTGTGTGTGTGTGTGTGTTGTGTGTGTGCACTTTTGTTGGTTAAATGCAGAGCACTAATTCCAAGTTATGGGTCACCATACTTGGCCACTTTCACTTAGGTCACATATTACAAATACAACGGCATTTGGCACAAAAATTATTCTCGTAGCTTCGTAATATTACGGTTGAACCACTGATGTCATGGACCATTTTAATGACGTCCTTACTATGTTTCTGTGCCTTGACCGTGGTGGCAGTACCGTTGCTGTCTATGGAGGGTCAGAGAGCTCTCGGATTTCATCGGTGGCCCTGGGTTAAAATTATTCTTTAGATTTTTTTACATTCAGCGCAAACAGCTGTTGTTGAGGCTTGCGCTGCCTGATTGTTTGTGAAAAACTTTCATGGAGAAATTAAATGTGTAACGGCATTCATAAAAACATATTGAGGTAAAAATTCAACATGTTTAGTTTATTTATAACATGATGTAGTTAAGCAACATACCTGGAAAAACCAAGGAACTCTTGTGTCTAATATTTTTTAACATTGCAAATATTACTTGATTTTAGTTCAACAAACAAGATACATTTTAGACACAATATTGTCTGTTTTGTTCTGTTTCACCAATAAAAATAGTTCCAAAGAAAGATGACAGCAGAAGTATTTCACATTCTCCAAGCAACAGTTTCAGTACAGCGTTTCCATCACCTACTGGCGGTTTAGTGTATTTAAAAGTATGATTTTTTCCTCAGCATATCTTTTTTGTATAGGCCTATTAAAAATGTATTGCAGTTGTAATTTTGCACTGTAAATTTAATTTGATTAGTAACAGCCAGATGATGCATACATTTAATAAGGTTAAAAAAAAAATTTGACCTTTATAAAGGTAAATTACATCCTGTGGTAAATATTAAAAACATGCATATTTAAGTACTAAACTGATAAGCACCTGATTGAAATTAGCTTCTTCTTATTTTATGACACCAAAATCTTTGGGATGCAGTGGCCTTGTTGCGATATTTTGTATGGGGATTATTGTCTGCTGATCAGAAATTTCATTGTATTGTATAATTGAATCGCATTTTTGACAGTGGAGGATATCATCCTGATAACCAGGGAAAAAGATTTTGTGAACTTTGGCTTTTTATTTGTCATTTACATTACACTTTAGGGGACACTTTTAGTTTTTGTTAAAAAACTAAATACAATACAATGACTGCAAGACATGTTAGGCACATCACTGAGATTTTTTTTCATTCAACAATCAATTTTTAGGTTTCAGGATTTTCGTTAACCAAACTTTGTATAAAGATGATTCTCAACTATGTTATGAAAGATAAAACAAAATGCTATGCTTAGGTCTCAGGAGGATATTTTGTTTTCTTTTAACATTAAATGCGTTAAATATCACACGTGCATGTAATATATTGTGTATTTCCATCACAGGTTTGGTCTTAAATTTCACACAAGGTCGTATTAAAATGGTCTGTCGATAGACACCCTGATACAATTCTCAATTCTTTTTCCCCCCCTTTCCTCAGAATTGTACTGTATAAACACACAGTTGCAAGAAAATGCCAAAATTGTGAGCTGACGTTTTTCCTGTAAGAATTTGACAATTGCAACTTTTTATCTCACAATTTTGAGAAAAGTCACTGACACTCATGCATTCAAATACAGTGCCACTTTATATCTGATTTCAAATGAGCAGAAATCTGTAAGAAATGAGTATTGCAGGGAGGGCGCAGGCCATCAGCAGAAAAAGAAAAGAAATAAAACAGCCAAAGGACGTAACTTAGTATGGGAGATGGATCGGTTTGTGAAAGCAAAGAAAAAAGCCATAGATGAAGTCGCACAGACTCAGGCAGGTGCTGGTCATTCAAAAGCTAAATGCAGAAAATATGACAAGGCATATCTTGCTCTCGGCTTCACTTACCGTGTCTATACCGGACGCTACAGTTGTCGTGTCGCGCCGCAACAGCTCTAAACTGGACGTGACAAAGCGACCATTGCAAATAAATTTAACTTTGTGTCAGTACGACATAAATAGAACAAGGCATCAGTTTAATGTCGGGTTTTGTCGTGTCGCGCCACGCCGCATCCAGTGTAGACAGCGTCACTGATTATAATGGGTTCTACTGTATTTTGCCACTGGCGTCCGGTGTAGACACGGTGTTTAATGTCGTTGGTGAGGAGGTAATGTCGCTGTGTGTGTCCTATGCCTAAGCGGACAGCATGAAACCCACAAAAAATAAATAAATAAGAGAATAATAATAACAATGACAGTTATTCTCTCTATGCAATTTTTCAATTTTTCAAGTGATGCAGGTGTTTTTTTCCCTTTAAATTTAAAAAACATTAATTTTTCATAATGTTTTGTGAAATTATTTGGTAGTCTGAGGTGGGATGGGAATTCGGGAAAGGGGGGCAGATTTTTTTTTTATAGGTTTAAAGGGGGGCGTGAACAAAAAAGTTTGAGAACCACTGATATAGATACTCATAAGGTGTCATATGTATACTTTCAATTAATTAGACTTTACATAGTTTCTGAATACTAATTAGGCTGGCTAATTTAGAAATTTTTCAGTATTGTTTGTGATCTTAAGATGTAATATGTATTTGTATTCTTTCTGTTTACACTGTTGTATGCTCCTCTGTTATAGGCCATGAGGAAGAACTCTGTCATGCTCACAGAGAATAGAGCTCAGTGCTGTTAACTGGGAGAGCAGCTGGAAAACTGGAGGAGAACAGCTGAACACCTATTACTACAGATGACTGTATTATTTTTCTGCAAGAACCACAACAATCAAAGACAATGATGAGCACTCTGAGCAAACAACAGTCAGACGCTTGATTATGCACTGCACTTTACTGAGTTCTTCAACATGTGATGCTGAGCATTTACTGTTTGTAAAACTATTAATAATTAAGTGGATGCCCTTTATAAACCTGTTAGATTTTGATGTTTTATTTTTGAGATTAATAAAATTGTATGTTTTAGGAACGTAATAGCTAAGCATTTTTTTGAGTGTTTAGAATTCTGGGAACAAAAATAAAACTTCCCCCTAAAAACATTGCTAGAACATCCATGTTGTTCCTTAAACAGTTTTAGAAAAAAATGTCTAGCTTGTAGATCTTAATATAGGACCCCGGGTGTTGGGGGTAATATACTACAAGTAACGCGAGTTACGTAATCAGATTACTTTTTTTCAAGTAACTAGTAAAGTAACGCATTACTTTTTAATTTACAAGAGAATATCTGAGTTACTTTTTCCAATTTATTGACTGACGGCTCTCCTGTCCCCATGTTGAGAGAAATCAGAAGATGCTACTGTAGTTCTAAAATAAGTATGAATATGCATTAATTTCATATTAATGCATCTCCATCACAAAAAAACAAAAAAAAAAACACAGATTCAGTATTCATCAAAATGAATAAAAATAATGCAACTCAGAATATGTATAAATGTTAAACAACACAAATATACTTTTTGTATTTAATCCCATTCTATTAAGCAATGTTTTTGCTTCTGACCTTCGATGATCCTGTTCTAATAAGCACAAATTACTCTAGACAAACATTTGTCTTTTTGTTTATTGCTTTTTTATTAAATTCTTTCTTCTTCATTCTACTGTACGGACGTAAATGTACTTTCCCTTCAGCCTGAGGCTCATTCATTTCACTTTTGGTGTGAAAGGGCTTTTTTATTTGCCAAAAATAGAACTTTTTTATTTTTAAAACAAACAAGTAAGCCCTGTCCAGATTTAAAAAGTAACGCAAAAGTAACGTAACGCATTACTTTCCATAAAAAGTAACTAAGTAACGTAATTAGTTACTTTTTTATGGAGTAACGCAATATTGTAATGCATTACTTTTAAAAGTAACTTTCCCCAACACTGATAGGACCCTTTATCTATTGACTGCAAATATTTTAATTTTTGTGATCCCAATCCAAGCAGACTGGATCTGGCCCTAGATGACTTGCTCTACGGGTATTATTTACCTCCTTAGGAGGGTCTAGAAGCAAGACTGAACTTATTAGGAACTATTTTTATTTTTTTCATAAAATCTTCTGTTACTGCCCAGAAGATGGCGCTGTTGATCTGTGCATGACTGTCTCAACACATTGATGGAGGTGGAAATACCAGACAAAGTGATTTCAGGTAGATGACAGGTTTTACTTCATAACAGCACTTCTTAAAAAAGGACAGATAACGAATTTTGGACGGTGAATGTAAGATTTTTTTAGTGTAACGTGTACTGATCAGCCATTAATTGATTTGCTTTCTGGAACTTAAACATTGTTTGTGTGTGCCTTCCAGACATGAGTTTTTAGAGGAAAGCATGGCTGGTGTTGTTGCAGACAGGTGAGCAATTATGCAGAACATAAGCGTGCATCTTCTGCGTCATTGGTGACCCGAAAGCCCACAAAACCCAGGCAGCGATCACTAACGGACCCTATTAACCAGTCATCACACACCTGCAGCTGGGCATGCTAGAGATAATTAGACCATTCTGCATACTGTGACAACTTCTGCTGAAACTCATCCCTAAAACGCACTCATTATATATGTGTGGCATCCTTTGGGTAAGCGCTGGTCACATCAATTTATACCGTTTTCGAGGTAATGTGAATGTTAACAGAAGGACAAGTAAAACGTTAAGACGCAATGCTTCAGCTGGTGTGTCAGCTACAATGAAACACACAGAAGTTGAGCAAATTTCGCAAACAGGCCTGAAACTGTTGCTTTTGTCATTCCACTAGTCATTTGTGCATAAGATGTGGTGTAACCGTTATTCAAGTTCCTTATTTCTTTTCTTTCTATCTTTCTTTCTTGCTTTTAGTCGTAAATATGAATCTTTTCTCATTATATTTTATTTAAAGAAAAGTCAAAGGATCTGGAAATGAAGAAACAACCATCTGCAGGTAAACTTGAGAAAAAGATGCAAGATGCAGTAGGATAATAATAAAGTAAGAATACAAAATAGGAAATGTACAATATACATTTAACTTCTAAAGTTAAAAGTACAATATAGACAAGAAATTAATTTAAAAAAGGAATACAGTGCACTGTATATTGTGTAAAAGGTCATGAGTGGATTCATCAGTTCTGCAAAATCAGTTGCATTGTGCAAAAGATTTGTGCAAAATAAGCAAATGCATGTACTTTGGATGGATATGAATGAAAGTAAAGAGATTTGGTTAGGGTATTGTTACGTTGTAATACATTTACTTAAGTAGCAGATAAATAGATCTTTGAATGTAATAGCTGGCAGGTAGGTAGATGCACGAATGAAAGGCAGATGTGTTAGTAGTATTGCATAAAAGTGTATTTTTCACCACAGACTTATTTTGCAGGAGGCCGCTGCCAAGCCAAAAATCTCATGCCATGCTTTGTATTTGGTCTGTAAATACACTTTTGCTGTTGTCTGTCGATGCCCTGGCTCATGTTAGATTTGAATAATTAATGAATCTTAAAGTGATTGTATGGCAACTGGGCTGTTGATGAAGGAGCGGCAAGAGGAAGGGACCTTTGTGCATTTCCTGTGTCTCAGGGGGCTGTGCTGAGGTTCACTGCTTACTCAGTAGTGAAACCTTCATATCCAAGTGTTTTGTGCTGACAAAGGGCAAATGGGATTCTGTTTTACAGCAAGCGATGCAAGATTGCACTATTGCACTTCAAAAGAGTGCCAGGCAGAAAAAATAACAAACGGTGGGTTTCCTTGTCGTCAACCGCTTTACTTTGCATACAATCACCATTAGGAGGTTACAACTGAATGAAGGTCAAAGTTTCAGATTTATATACAAGACTTTTGCAGTGGTGCGTTTCTGAGTGCAGAACTCAAGCTCTCACATCTAGGCTTGAAACTACAAATCTGGTTGGTCAGGGTCCCATTAGTTAACGTTAGTTAATGCATTATCTAACATCAACTATCAATAAGCAATACATTTTGTGGTACAGTAGTTATTAATCTTTATTACCATTAGTGTAATAAAAATACACGTTCATTGTGGTACTAAAAGGAATCATGTCAGCCCATGCCTATTAAATAATGTTAACATAAAACTTTCTATTGCAATGTATTAGTAAATGCAAAAATTATCAACTAAGAGTAATAAATGATTTAGAAGTGTTTTTTTTATTCTTTATGTGAATTAATGTTAACAAATGGATCCTTGTTGTAAAGTGTTAGCATTAGTGTAAACATTATTTTCATGAAGAATAAAAGGCGTGTAATTTAATGTCTCTTTTTCATAAGATGACTTTTCTTAATGTATTATTAACTAAACTAACCCGTTTACTAGCTGTTATATTTTGTGAAGAACTATGTTTTTCGTCAACACTCTTCACACTGTCTGGTTTGCAGGTTTGCATTGGCCTTTTTTTTTTACTCTTGGTAAATTCGTGGTTCTGTTAAACATACAACATTTCCTTGATATACTGTATATTTTAATTTGCACATGAATAAGGTCTAGAATGGTCAAATATACCAAAGAAGTCAAAGTTCCCCAATGTAAATCAATAGCTAATAGTAATATAGATGCTTTTTAAGCCTTCCTAATTAGGTCCCACGGGTACTGAGATCTTCTCCTCACGCCGTGCCATTGCTTAAGCTGGTTTTAGCATCAGAACTGATACCCTCCGACCGCACATCGACACAGTATAGGAAAGGCTTCCGACGTGTATAGGTGTGTGTTATAAGATGTAAAAAGGTGCCGACAGGAAATCGATGTACTCCCCTGCCGATACACGGGCCGCCATCACTCCAGCTGCCTCGCACGCAGCCGGCCGAGCCCACATCGCTCCTGACACTCCTCACACCAGCGCCGTGGCAGATGGCGACCGGGAGCAGAGGGGGAATACTGCTGCCGAACACAACCAGCCAGGGGCTGGTCGAGCCAGGCCTCCCCCCACCCGTTCTCCCTTGGGTCGGCTTCTGAGAAGACCCTGATCCAGGATTCAGGCCACTACAGATGGGCTTTTATACTGTATATGGACCACAGTATTCAGTCGAGCAGGGAGGGAATGCAATGCCCAAATCTATGCTAATAGTGTTTACTGACAATTGCTGATTTTGGCAGCTCGGAGATCCGTAACCGGCTCCATTTCGAATTCTTGTGTGTGTGTGATTCAACAGGAATCGATATCCTTCCACCTCGCTCTCCCTCCAAGCAGTCAGGCTGCTTTGTGAACTTTGACAGCTCTTGAAAACTCCTGCAAATGATTATCAATGGCTGTGTATTAGCAGGAGACTCAAACAAGGGGGTGAGTAAAGTGCAATAACATAATATCGGGTTGAGAGGCGGGTCAAGGTGGACTAGGGCGCTAACCTCAGCAGTTTACGAGAAGGAAATTCTTCAAGGGGTGTAAAATTGAGATGCCCGCTTGCTCTAGGGCTAACAAACAAGCAGTCATCGGCCACGATGCAGATGGCATGCAGCCTCCCACTGTTTTGTGTTTCCATTTCGTGTTTCATCGCCATAATGCATCGGGCGACGGAGAGGTAATGACCCTCAAACCGCTAACAGGTATTTCTGTCAAACAGATTACTGTCAGATCTCATTGATTTGTGTTGCCTTTAAAAACGCCCGTTTCTTTTCTCACTAACGGATCAGATCTATAATTGGGCCCGGCCTAAATGATTCAGATGAGGTGCCTGTCTCGGCCCTGGTTTCCCTCGTCAGTTTCGCCCCCCTCCTCTTTCATTAGCAATTCAGCAGACTTGCTAAAACCACAGGGTGCCCCATTCTCGTCACCCCTGACTCAATGAGTCAAAGCTCCGTCCTGCACAAAGACATAGTCAATCTGTGCAACAAATCACCCAAAATGGCGCCATTGCTCTCTCTCTAAAGAGCAGTTATAGAAACCGAAATGGAACCTAGGACTCTTCGAAATGTAGTAAATGCCCGATATCTGCTCTAATTGGATAGAAAAATGAAGCCACATATTCATATTTGCTTATTTGTTGCTCCAAATGAGTCCATAGAAAATCCCTAATAGCACACTTTGCAAACAGACTTCTGAAGGGGGAGCAGAATTCGGCAGTCATTGTCGTAAGGAAAAATCATATGGCTGCATGGTAATTACTTTACCTATCACCCTCATGTCCTCGCTGACATGGACATGTTTATGGATACCAGAACCGACAAAGACGGTTGAAAGGCAATTTTAAAAGTATTTGTTTGTTTTCATGTAGCACTTTGAGACCCAATACACTAACCCTGTATGTTGATGCTAACTTAACCGTGTCAGCATGACAACGCTGGACTAAGATGGGCCCAAATGAATAGAGAATGCCTTTTAAATTCTGATTAGATTCCTAAATTTTAATTAAATTGCAAAGTGCAGTTAAAGGAAGTAGAGTTAAACTGCACTGAACTGTAAATAAGTTAATCTGGCTAGAAAAGCTAAGTTAGTTGAGACCAACCTTTAGTTAATGTGAAAACCTTGTTTGAAATATTATAAAAGTTCCAAGGTTTGATAGATAGATAGATAGATAGACAAAAAAATGATAGATAGATAGATAATATCTATCTACTATCTAATATCTAATTTCCCCGAATGTATAACTTGTTTATTTCTTTGGAATTTGCAAGTCAGTGAAATTCCAAGTTCCAATTGTGAAATTCCTTACCAGATAAAGAATTATATGCACCGGAGTTTATTTTCAGAATGCACACTCTTTTGAAATTGACCAGGTATTCACATAGTCACACTTCAATCCAACAAAAATAAATTGTTTGAGGCCTGGTAAAGCTAGTCAGCTATCTGGGTATCAGGGCCCCTCTAAAGCCTTTTACAGACTGTGCGATTTCATAACAACAGAGGTCATTACAAATCACACTGTGCGACACGGACATGGAAGTTTCTATTGAAGAATAAAACGCCTTCAGCATGTGCTATTGTAACAAAAAGAGCATGATGATCACAGTTTTTGCAGTGTCTTTTTATTGTGTGCAGAAAAAAAGACGAAGCTCCAAAAGAGGAAGGGGAAGAGCTCGAGGTAAGCAGTTTTATGTTTTAACGCTGTGTCGCGTTGATTCTGTCGTCATTGTTTATGGGCTGGGGTAGTAAGAGATGGCGTAGCACGAACCACTGCGCGATGATCATGCTGATTTTCTGACACTGTCCGAAAAGTTGCGCTCGTGAGTCTGTCTTTGGTCACAAGACCGTGACAATGGCCATCTTTGATCCTCTTTCACTGTACGACATAGGACCACCGATTAGGAGCCACGATTATAGAAATCACCACGATTTTTCACGATGTCACTCTTTCGTCTAGGACAGCCAAAAATCGTGCAGTGTGTCCCGGGCTTAAAACCAATAAAACAGATAGTCTGGGATACCAGCTAGAATTTCTAGGCTATAAGAAGAGTTTTTTAGAGTTTTACAGCCTGGCACACTGTAAAACACTCTCATATCTCCTCCGACATGCAGTGTATGCACAACAAATGCTGTTATTTCTGGTGGACAAAGGGATTAGGACTCGGCATGGTCATGAACCGTCAGTCCAAACAGCTTTCTGGTCTCAGCGTCCTCCACACTGGTCTCTCTGTCTGTGTGTGTGAATAAGCACTATCTCAGTTTGTGTTTACAGCACATCTCCATGTGTGAAAGAGTCTGGTCTCCCCTAACAGAAGTGCAGGGCTGTGGTGGAAAGCTTTGCCCTCCAGTGGTTATAAAACATGCAGGCCTCTCGGCCGAACCTGGCCTCCCTTCAGACCAATGAATAATAGCACAAAGTGAAGCTACTAAATCATTGAAATGACTGCAGCGTGTCTGTCCAGTTAGCGCTTCTCCCAGAAACGCTTGATCAACGGCAGAGAAGAGGAATCACAAGTGCAAGGAATACTTGCACTCCGATGGCCTCAAGAAATCCCGGCTTTGTTAGCCCTCATATTTACCAACACTAATCAGATAATCACTGGATTAAGTAGCCAGACATCTATCAGGAGCATATAGGTGTTTCGAGGCACTAAATTGGTTCACTGACCTAGCCGTGAAGGCGTTTTAAAAGGAAATGGGCGAAGGTCACTTGACCAAAGTCGACTGAAGCTCGCAGTAATGGAGAAACAGGATAGGTTGAGCTCAGCCCTCTAGAACGTCATGATTTATTTACGTTCTGAGACAATATGAATAATGTATCTGTGAAAAGGAACATGAATTTCTTTAGTGCTAATTGTGGAGAAGGCTAGGCGCTCGGCGGATGGGAGGGGGACTGGAGGACCCCCAAGATCAGAGGGGCGAGAGCCTCAAAGACGCCTGTCCTGCAGCCACCGCCATCGACTTGCAAATCAGCTGAAGGAGGCTAATTAGCGGCAAGCTAATGAAACCGACATTCGGGGCATCGCTGCAGAAGAAAAAAAGGACACGGAGAAGAATCAGGGATCCCTTTCTCAGCAATATCACTGGCACCATTTGAAGTTGATTTCAGAGCACATCAATATGTGAACAAAGTTGAGGAGAGCGAGCGAGAGAGAGAGAGATACAGTATGAAATTAGCATTCATTTGAAGAATGGAGACTGTTATTTACTGGCTTGCTTTTGGCACATTTGCCACTCTGGGGAACGACTTTTCTATGGCATCTCAACGCCGCATACAAAATTCACAACCATGGGAGACAGGGGATGTAATGGCAACTTCTTGAAATCTCTCTTTCGCTCTCTCTTTTGCTCTTTCATGCACACGCTGCTCTCCCTTGCTGGTGTTTTTTAATGTTGGGACTGTTGCAGAATGTTTGTCGCTGTGTGCACCGTCTCAGATCTAAGGTCTGTCGTGACACAATTTGGACTCTGTGTGGCCTGCATGCGTATCGTCGACCTGCTGAAAAACTGGTCGACCAAAACTTTGCTGGTGAAGCGAGTGCTGCATCTGCCTCTTCTCACGTCTGGTGTCTTTTGAAGACATCGTATTTCCGTTGGTAACACTGAAAGCCTACGGCATCTACATGGTTTCTGAGCATGTTTGTTTTAACATCAGTCAGCTCATGTAGGGTCACGGCCTCAGGGAGACACAACATACGTGCTCACTAACATCTCACAGTCCTTCACACAGAACTATATCACATGTATCAACGTACATAAAGTCCGTCAACTTGGAATATTGTGAGTGTTTAATGTCTCATTATACACTGCTGTTCAAAAGTTTTGGCTCAGTAAAAAAAAATTTTTTTTGGAAAAAAATTAACATTTTATTTAGCAAGGATGCATAAAAAAAATCGAAAATGACTGTAAACATATTTTTCATGTTACAAAGATTTCCATTTAAAAAAGATGCTGTTCTTTTTAACTTTCTATTTATCAAAGAATCCTGAAAAAAGTTATTGGTTTCCACAAACATGAAGCAGCACAACTGTTTTCAACACTGGTGATAATAAGAAATGTTTCTTGAGCAGCAAATCAGCATATTAGTATTAAAAGATTTTTCTGAAGGATTCATAGCTAACCATGTGACTGACGTAATGATGATGAAAAATTTGGTGCTTTGATCACAGGAATACATTACATTTTAAAATATATTCAAATGGAAAAGAGTTATTGTAAATTGTAATAATATTTCAAATTTTTGCAGTTTTTTAACTGTATTTTCAGTTTAAATAAGATCTGCCGCCTTGGTGAGGCAAAGTTTATATATATATAATATATATATATATTATATATATATAGATATATAAGATTATCTATATGTATATATATCCATGTATCCACAAATGTAGGTACCTGTTTCCTCACCTGGTTCCGCCACAACACGCTTTACACCATCTGAACCAATCGTTTACATGGTCTCATCAACCACAGGACATGGTGCCAGTAATCCTGTCCTTAGTCTGCTTGTCTTCAGCAAACTTTTTGCGGGCTTTCTTGTGCATCATCTTTGGAAGAGGCTTCCTTCTGGGACAACAGCAATGCAGACCAGTTTGATGCAGTGTGCGGTGTATGGTCTGAGCTCTGACAGGCTGACCCCCTACCTCTTCAACCTCTGCAGCAATGCTGGTAGCACTCATACGTCTTTTTCCCAAACACAACCTCTGGATATGCCGCTGAGCATGTGCACTCAACTTCTTTGTTCGACCATGGCGAGGCCTGTTCTGAGTGTAACCTGTCCTGTTAAACTGCTGTATGGTCTTGGTCACCGTGCTGCAGCTCAGTTTCAGGGGGTCTTGGAAATCTTCTTATAGCCTACGCAATCTTTATGTAGAGAAACAATTCTTTTTTTCAGCTCCTCAGAGAGTTCTTTGCCATGAGGTACCATGTGAACTTCCATTGACCAGTATGAGAGAGTGAGAGCGATAACCCCAAATTTAACACACCTGCTCCCCATTCACACCTGATACCTTGTAACACTAATGAGTCACATGATACCGGGGAGAGAAAATGGCTAATTGGACCCAGTTTAGACATTTTCACTTAGGGGTGTAACTCACTTTTGTGGCCAGCGGTTTAGAAAATAATGGCTGCGTGTTGAGTTATTTTGAAGGGACAGCAAATTAACACTGTTATACAAGCTGTACACTCACTACTTTTACATTGTAGCAAAGTGTCATTTATTCAGTGTTGTCACATGAAAAGATATAATAAAAATTTACAAAAAGTGAGGGGTGTACCACTTCTGTGAGAGAACTGTAAATACAGTGGTTACGGAAAGTATTCAGACCCCCTTAAATTTGTCACTCTTTTTTATATGTCAGCCATTTGCTAAAATCATTTAAGTTGACTTCAAAAGGGTGCTTCTACTAAATACTGAGCAAGGGTCTGAATCCTTTGACCATTGTGATATTTCAGTTTTTCTTTTTTATAAATCTGCAAAAATTTCAACAATTCTGTTTTTCTGTCAATATGGGGTGCTGTGTGTACATTAATGAGGAAAAAAAATTAACAAATGATTTTAGCAAATGGCTGCAATATAACAAAGAGTGAAAAATTTAAGGGGGTCTGAATACTTTCCGTACCCACTGTATATATATATAAAACCTTATCAACCCCAAACTTTTGAATGGTAGTGTGTATAATGTGATTTTGCTGTACTGTAGTAGATATGTTTGCATTGGCAGCAGGACTGTGTTATTTGATTGAGATCATCATGGAGTGAAATTAAAACATTTCCCAGACTTGCCAAGACAAGTCATGGTGAATTTTTTTTAAATGATTGAACAATGTTTCAACTTAATGCATTAGTATAAAATGTAACTGATATGAATGACAGGTGTGTGTGTCTCTTGATAAACACCAACTTACTGAAACTATATCATGTAAATGATTTTGAACTTGAAAACAAGTATTAGGCCAACAACACTGTCCAAATATTTTCCATACTAGCCTAACAGAATCTGAACAAACAATTTTAAGTCCTCAGGAAATCAAAAATTACATTATTTACTTGTGTAGACACACATTGCTAGTCTTGAGGTGAACAATTTATCCACACAAGTTAATCCACTGAAAAAAAAAATTTTTGTCTTGGTAATCTTTAATCAAAATCTGAACGTTTACTTCCGCTCTGGAATGGCATTCCTTCTCTGATGACGTCAGTTTGAAGGCTTGGGCAGATTATCCTTAACCACACCCCTCCAACCGTTAGTTTGCTGTGAGCAAGAGGTGGAGAAATAAAACCCCACCCTCTATTTAATATTCCATTTCAGTTAGCAATACCTCACAATACTGAAGTAAAGGAAGGAAATGTGTTACTTTGAACTATTTTCATTTTGCATGGTTCTGGTTTTAAATACTTCTAGAAGTAGGAATGCAAAAATATGTGTCATTCCAATAAAGCACCTTAAAGCTGTAATTAATTAAATTAATATTAATGCATAATGTGCCTTGATTTATTAATCAGTTTGTTAATTTGTGTTCTAGGTTCAAATTCAGTGCGATTTCTGCTTTCCACTGAAGAAATCCTCCTTGTTTTCCTCCGTGAGTGTCTCAGTATCTCTCTCATGCGCTCACATGCTGTAAGTTGAGAATTTAGGTTGCTCACTCGAACACCTCCCTGTTCCTCTCCGGCCTGCCTCTCTCTCTGTTTCTCTCTCTCCTCTGGGACGTTAGGGCTGAGATGGATGGTGAGCACAGCTCAAACAGACTGATTTATGGGGGTCCGTTTCGCCTGCAGGCCCCCTGAGGACCCCCCTCTCGGCTGGCTGCGGTCGAGGGCCTGTCTTCCCCACCCTGAAGACTCGAAGGCTCTTCCATGACTGCGCTGATGCCAGACACCAAACGGCCACTTCTCAACCACCCCCATTTGTCACCGGGGGCGGCTGGGGAGCTCCCTTAAACAGGAGGAGAAGAAAGAGATAGAGCGAGCGAGAGAGGAAAAGAAATAGACCTGTCTCTCCTCTCCTTCGCTAGCATTGATCTCAGTGGAAAGCCTTTTTATTCTCAGAGTTTTGTTTGTGTCGGCGTGAGAGGTAGAACGGGCTCCCTTCGCCACCAACCGCGGCCATTATTTCCATTAAAAATGAGTAATGAGTGCAAATGTCAGGAAATTAGAAAAGGCACAGAGAGATTCCCATTAGTTTGAAGGGCTTTTATGGTTTAAAATATTTGTGAAGATGTTAAAGCCTTGTACTTGTCCACTGATCTTTTTTTCCCTGCAAGAACGATGCTATTAAATGATCCTGTTCTCTCTCTATGTGTGTATATGAGGCATATTCATTTAAACGGGCATGCTCAGTCTGCCTGTTTTTTCCATTTGTTTTTTTTTTTTTTTGACTGTAGAGAACCGTATACAAGTAGACAGCTTTAGGAAAAGCTTTTGACATCTTGCTGGATGATAGGCAATATGGTGTTTAATTCACACTGCCATTTTTGTGTATTTACTCCTGAAATGCACATGGCAACTTTAGTGGCTGGTGGGCTAAATCCCTTATTATTGTTTGGATGGATTTATATTGGAGTTTCTACATGGAAAAATGTGTGCATTTGTCACTAAAGTTGTTCTGTATTAAATCATCTTCCTGTGGAAAATAAACACTTAAAGTGATAGTTCACCCAAAAATGAAATAGGTCATGATTTACTCACCCTCATGTCGTTCCAAACCAAAAATGTTGTTCATATCATTTGAAACACAAATCAAGATGTTTTTATTGAAAGTCCAGATAACCAAAACTTAGAAGATCCGAAAAAGCCATAAAGGTGCCATAAAATGAATTCACATCAATTGAGCAGTTCAATCCAAGTCTTGTGAAGAGGTACGATGGCTTTATATTTGTGAACAGATTTATGAAAGATTGTGCAAATGACTCAATGTGTGACATCTTTGGGAAAATTATGGCCATTAATGGGTTAATCAAGTTGAACGACCTGTTACTGATGATGCATATCTCACTGTCTCTGTGTGAATGTAGTTTCATATCAGAATATTTGTGTATCGCATTTCAGATGCATCACTGTGTAGCTCCATAAACATCATCTCTCGCTCAAAATGGAAATAAACACGGAATTAATGCTGTATCTCATGCACCGAACACGCCTCTAGGGTTCATCACATGCTTAACACAAAATCAGACATTTTTAATGGGCACATGAAATATTAAGACAGTTTGAGTATTCTTGCATGATGTTTGGTGTCTTTCTCTTCATGCATATGCGTTTGCATGTTTTTACAAATGATGCAACTCTTCTGTTCTGCCATGCTGATGCATTCAGTTCTCATCCAGCAGACATGTTGGTGTTGATCTACATTTTTTCAAGCGATAAGAATTTGCATGTTTGCATTTAAACAAAAATAAAATGCCATCTCTATATCATCTACAGATCGCAAAGGACTTACAGAACTGGAAGAACTTGACCAAGGCATGTTGTGCAGAAATAAACAAAAGCCAGAAGACTCCGCTGGGAAGCTTTCCACTCGTTTCTGTGTTTCCAGAGAACAACTGCAGCAGTTTATAACCAGCATTTTGTGTCTCCCCAGACCCCAGAAGGCACAAGGCCCAATTGCAGTGAAATTTAATGTGACCATAAGACATAAATCATCTTTTACGCGTCCAGACGAGCAGGTAGCGATATTAAGAGTGTCTCTGCTGTTCTGCCGGTGATATAAATAATTTATGGTGCCCCCACTCAAAGCCGGGTGTTTATTTTGTCCCACGCAGAGTGTGTATTCCTCAGACGGCGTTTTAGAGGAGGCCCTGTCACTCGCTGTAATGAACCCCCCTGTGAGAACACAGGCGGCCATGGTCATCGCTCTCTGACCGACACGCACACACAGTAAAGACGCTCCGCTACACAGACACATTTATAACAGGAAAGGATTGTTCAAATTTCTTCTGGAAACCGGTGCTGAGGAAGCTCTTTGTTCAGATTGGTACATGCACATGCCGTACGTAAACTCACGAACGTATATCCCTGCAAACCCACTGGGAAGTGTGGTCATTGCTCTCTGACCGGCAGGTGACCAGGCTGCCCTCGCTGCCTGCTCCTCTCTCTCATTTCATCCATCACTGTTTCCAGCCAATTGTGGCGGTGATAGTGCGGGAAAGAGCCGCCAAACGAGTTCAGAAGGGCATTAGTGCTGTGCTAGTGAGCTCTGGTGATGGAAGGTTCTTCAGCGTATTTGCAAAGAATTATAAAATGTCACATAAATCTTCACTGATGAAGACATTCTTAATAAGCACACTGAGATGTCTAGTATCATGTTTAGGAAATATGGGTCGATATTAAATTATTATGAACTTCTTTACACTCTTATAAACAGAAGTTCCAAAATGGAGTTTTCACAGAGATGCCAAAAAATAACAATTTTTTGGTTTCCTAAAGCATCTTTCAGTGAACAGTTCTTAAAAGAACCATTTTTTTCTTAATATGAAGAGCGTTTTAATAATTTAAAGAAACTGTTTCCTTTATAGAACCTTTTATGCAATTGAAACGTTCCATTGATGTTAAAGGATCTTCATGGAACCGTAGATGCCAATAAGTACTCTTTACACTATAAAAAATGCTGGGTTATTTCAACCCAACTTTGGGTCAAATATGGACTAACACAACCGTTGGGCTAAATTTTTACATAAAAATTTTAACCCAGAATTTGGGTTAGTCCAAATTTGACCCAAAGTTGGGTTGAAATAACCCAGCATTTTTTAGAGTGTAGAAAATATAAGGATTTCAATTGGTGGTTTTCAGAGTGATACCCCAAAGAAGCTTTCAGTGAACAGTTCTTAAAATAATGATTTTTTCCCCCTTAATGTAAAGACATTTAAAAAAATGAACCTTTTTCTCTATAAAGAACCTTTTGTGGAATGGAAAGGATACACTAAAAAAAATGCTGGGTTGTTTCAACCCAACTTTGGTCAAATATGGACTAACCCAACTTTTGTTTTAAAAATTTAATGTAAAAATTTAACCCAACGGTTGGGTTAGTCTATATTTTACCCAAAGTTGGGTAGAAACAACCCAGCATTTTTAGACTGTACCGAATGTCTTGTTTTCCCATACAAATATCTAAACATTATTAAATCAAGATTACTTGAGATATTTAAAAAGAAAAAAATATTTGGGGTAAGAAAAATAAATGTCTGACCCCACTGGCAGATATTTGTTCTTGTTTTCAGCAAAAACTCATTTTATTCTGATCAATTTCTCAGAAAACAAGACTTCTTATGAGATTTTTGCGTCTCAGTAGAGCAACCTGGATGTTTAGGTATTTGTATTAGAAAACAAGACAAAAATACAGAGTAAGAATATCACCTTGGCTAATACAGATATTTGGTAACATCATAGCTATTATATCATGTTTCTTAGCATGGCTTGAACTAATTGTGTACAAACCTGTGTTGCAGTACTCAAGTCTGAGTCCAAGACCATTTTCAATGACTAGCCGAAACCAGCTTCATTCGAGTCTGTCTCCACACTGAATCCAAATGCTCCTGAAAATATGGCCTTGGACATACTTTCAGGACTCTGACTTGAATCAGAGTTTGATTTTGTCGAGACTTGAGTGCTACAACACTGGCACAAACATCTTATAAATGTCCTGAATGGAGCCAATTCATATAAACATCTACTTAAGGTCTTTCTAACATCCCACAGGGAATACGTATTGCAGAATGCTTTAAATATTACATCCTTCAGATGTAAACGATTAAATGGCTGTCTCTGTGATGAACATATGCCGTCAGGTGATTTGCTGCATTTCTGTTTAGGTCTTTTTTCCCCCCATTTCGAATGAAACGACGTATCAGAGGAGAGTGTGACAGGGCTCAAACCTCAAACGTTTTATCTGCCTCTAAGTGTTTGGTTACTTACCTGTGTGTGTTAAGTGCACCTAAATACTTTATGATGTCTAAGCTGCTGAGAAAGTGTAGCCAGAGGCACCCCAGAATTCAATGCATATCAGATGCCTTCTGGGAACGTTTTAAAGAGCCTTGGGTCCCGCTGCTCTGGTGTCTGAGGAGGAAGACGACACCGGTCTCCTCTTCCCTCTCGCTCCCTCTCCTTCTCTTTCCAGGCTTTCACCTGATCCTCTGTCCTTTCCCAGAAGAATTAAACCTCCAGGGCTCGAAACGTTTCATATAAAGCTGATCTGGAAACATGAATGGATATTGTGCTGTAAGTATTGTACTTTTACTATGCACCATTGTTGAAATGCCTCCTGAGAGAGACAGGAGAAAGCTAGCTTTAGTGCTGACTGCAAACTAAAGCGCACAAAGCTCTCACATCATCTCCAACACAATCCTCCACTATTTTTTTTAACCGAGCTGCACCACCCAGCAGCACACAGACCTAAAAACGATTCATACGATCACACAGTCGCTGCGTTTACCTGCACAAAATAACTGCTGGTTATTCTACAGAAGCACCTTAAGGCGTCTTTACACACATACTGTAGGTTAAGGCTGTTCTGAGGTGGCTCTGTGCCTGTTTCAAAATATGCCACTTTGACCCCAAATCACTCCTTGCATAAAAAAAAAAAACTTTAGTTCTGTGTAAATGCAAAGCAGCAGTAAAGAAAATATTTTATAGTTCAAGTTTTTATTTATATTTTCATATTTACAGCATCGATTTCTTAGCAATATTTATGCAATTGTGATTTTAGGGTAAATGCATTCATTGCTCTTGTAGATGCACCTTTTCATGGTACTGTGTATGCTGCCCGAGGTGTCTTTGTGCTCTCATATTGCTTGTAATAGCTTCTGTATAGCTGATGATTCATCATTTGTTCATCTGGGTTCTTTCAGGTTAACCGTTATCATGGTGCAGAGCAACAGTTTGAAGGGAATCTTTCTGAGAAAAACAAGACATCTGAAAGAAATTCTACTGCTACTCTGGTTTGTTACTGCCAAACCAATGCACGCATGTAAAGAACTGCTTCCTTCCAATGAATGAATTTTCAGCATCATTACTCCAGTCTTCAGTGTCACGTGATTCTTCAGAAAGCATTCTAATATGCTGATTTGCTGCTCAAGAAACATTTCTTCTTATCAATGTTGAAAACTGTTGCGTTTCCGTATATGTGTGCATGTGTGTGTGTAATGCATTGCATGGATTGGTTTTAGCAAGATCTCCTAAATGTGTCTCAAGTGCAGCTCTCACAGAAACGCTCAATATTCTCTTCTATAAACCGCTCCACGTTCTGACAACAATTTCACAGAGACTCTAAAAACTCTCTAAAACCACTCAATACTGGAACACTGCAAAGCATCATCTCTCATATGGCAGTTTCCCCCTCAGGCCAGCCAGCCAATCAGGTCGCCCTCCTCCCCTCAGAGGCTCCTGGGAATTGATGGCAGAGCAGTGCGTTACGCTGGTGACAGAGCGCTGGGGTTGTCAGGACTCGGTCTCTCCTGCAGTCGTTTTGTTGTTCCTCTAGCTGATACCTGAGGGACCATTAAGCTGAAAATAATTGGCTCCAGATCTCCTCCAGCCATCGATCCTTTGTGTCAGTGAACTCTCTGACATATACAGTAGAGAGACACACGCATGGCAGAGAACCCACGCACGGATACTGCTCTTACCAATACTCGCAAATAATTACGCACGCACACTAATGTATATTTAAAGATTGTACATATTAATTATGTCTAAAGGTTAAAGGAATAGTTCATCAAAAGCAAGCATGTTTTCTATTATATAGCGAAGATGCTCTTTTCTATCCAATCAAAGCGGGTGCACATCAAGATCCAAAGAGAAGAAGCTCCATAAGACATTATATAAGACTTATATTTATATTTTAAGTATTCTGAAGCCTAATGAGCAACAGATCCAGATTTTCTTTTTTTAGATTTTAAAAAATTTGCATAGACTTGCGTTAAAAATAGCCACCAAAATATCACTGAGATTTTGATTTTTTTTTTCTTTAAATTTTTAATTGGACTTTTAAAAAAATATGTTACATCCCAAGCAGCTGTGTTTGCTATTTCTTTGCTAACCAACGAGACGTGCGCTTTTTATACAGATAAAACGAGCTACAAATTATCATAGAGACTTGAATGTGGGCTCTTTTGGCTTGAGGCACTAAGCAACATTCGTGCAATCTTTCACTACACCTTAGCAACCACATAGCAACACCCTAGCAACACCATAGCAAATACTGGAGTTGTGTCCCAAATACTCTGCACTGTGTACTCTACCGTCTAGTGTATGAATTTTATAAGGTTAATTTCTGAATATTCCATACTATAGAGTAGGCAAAAAACTGTATGTGAGCCAAGTAGTATTTCCGAATTCATAAAACAGTAAGCGAGAAGTACACAACTGACCTACTACATGTGTTTAACAATCTGGGTACATGAAGTGCACTTATTCTTTTTTTACATTTTCAGTGTGAACACACTACTTACACTATTTACACTAAAAATACCATAAAATAGTGCACAAGTATGTGAATTGTGGCGCAACTTGCAAAATTTGTCTGGACAGCTCCAAAACAGTGGCAATGAGTTTTGCACCACACATATTTACTTCTAGTTCCCTTATAAGCGAGCAGCAACAGAAATATGATAAAATGGATAAATAGTTAAATGATAATAGCCTGCATACTGTATGTGGTAAGAGCAGATGGTGGTGTTTCCATCAGAGGGCGCCTGTTCTCCAGCAGCACACAGATATGAGGCGAGCGACTCTGCCCTTGCGTAAAGTGCATTTATCTTCTACTGTCTCCCTTCATGTTCATTCAGCCAACGGCGCGTTTGATTAAATCTCCAACCGTTTGTCATCATCTCTGGCCCCTTGACACTCAAAGAAACACCGCATTAATATGAGCACCGCGCGGGCGCTGCCGGATGACTGAATTACTCAAAAGCATGCTGCCCTTTATGAAAACACGTCCTGAGATTCATCAAGGACATGTGTCATGCGCCGTGGTAATGAGGAGGAGCTTCTTACCCACCGAGATTTAGAAGCACCGATACTAATTAACTCCTCGACCGTGTGCGTTAGAAACAGGTCAGCCATAATCGAATGCGTTTGTTATATCGTCCTGTATTACGTACAATTAGACCGATTCTCTCACAGAGGCTTCCACGAGCGAGCCGATGTCAGATTAATTGGAGTTAAACGCGTGTCGTTGACGGTGCACAAGGGTCTAATGGGTATTTTATAGTTAAATATCCATAAACATCTAAACATTTTGCATGAAGTTTAGTGTGTGCAAAGTAGACTTTAATGATTAATTAGATATTCTGAAGAAACAGTTATGGCTTGGGTCACTCCTTAATGTGCATATGTATTTATTTTAAAAAAAATTCATCAGTTTTTTTGACTATCTGGTAAAAAAATATGGAAGCATGTTTCTGCCACACAAAAAAAAGTTATAAACTCGCAATTGTGAGTTTACTTCTTATAATTCAGACTGTTTACATCTTATAATTAATAGCCTATTTCTGCCTTGGAGTATAAATATAAAAGGTAATTGTGACTGTCTCACAATTCTGACCTTTTTTCTCTCGCAATTGCAAGTTTGTATCTCGCAAATGTGACTTTTCTCAAGATTGTGAATCATTAATTACGAGATCTGGTAATTCTAAGAAATCATTCAGAATCGCAAGATGTAAATAAGTTGCAGTTGCAAATTTTTTTCTCCGAATTTTGAGTTTCAGCTTGCAATTCAGAGAAAAAATTATGAGACATAAACTCATAATTGCGAGAAAAAAGACTGAATTTTGAGTTTAGAGCTCAGTTCTAAGAAACACACACACACACGCACAGGTTTGTTTTTGTGAAAAGTGGGGACTCTCCATAGGCGTAATGGTTTTTATACTGTACAGACCGTATATTCTATTGCCCTACACCAACCCTAAACCTAAACCTACCCCTTACAGAAAACATTCTGCTATTTCAGATTTTCAATACACTCCATTCTGTGTGATTTATAAGCGTTTTTAAAAGTGGGGACATGGGGTAATGTCCTGAAAAGTCACCTTCTTGTAATACCTGTCATACCTTTGTCATTATACAAATTGATGTCCTCATTTGTTACAAAAACACACGCACACACACACTTGTGAGTTTATATATTGCAGTTGCTTCTTTTTTTCCTCCAAATTCTGAGTTTATATCTCAAAATTAATAACTCGCAATTGCAATTCTGAGAAAAAAGTCAGAATTGTGAGTTAAAAATGCATAGTGACCGACCGTCACTAGATATTATTCCGTGCCAGAAAAAAGCTTCCTTTGAGAATCACAAGACACGTGATTTGAGGAACCATCCATGTCTGGATCACAAACGCTGCAAGACGATGCACTCACTCATTTTTAGTCTTTTAGAGGTTTAATAACATCACATTCAGCACTATAAACCAGTACAAATCATTAGACATCACTAATCTCATGAACGTTTGTGCCAGTTTAGTGCATATTCAAAGTATGCATCTTTGTGTTTGTGCTGCAGCTATTAAACTAACTGCACTTCTTTATATTAATTGCTGTGTTTCAGGTCAGTGATTCCTGCTCTTAATTGTGGTTGTGGAGAGCAGGGGTGAGGATGGCTGCCCGGGCCACGTTGCCGTGTTTTAATGTGGAGATGTGGTATAATAGCTTTGACCTCTGACCTTTTGTGGTGACTATAGCTCATTATGCTGATCTGTGAGTGTCAGAGCGGCATCTGAGAGCGAGCGAGCGTGTGTGTGTGTGCGGTAAGGTGGGTCACAGGAGCGACGCGGACAGCCACTCACCCTCATCTGCCAAAAAAATCCAATCACACACACACACACACACACACACACACACACACACACACACACACAAACAATCACACACACACACACACACACACACACACACACACACACACACACACACACAACACAAACACCAATAATAAACAGGGAAGAAGGCCACTGTTTTCTACTCATTGTCAGTTGCATTTCTCCATGCATGGATAGTCCAGTGCACGGTCCCAGAAAGCCGACTCAGAGACTAAAGGTCTTTTTGCACTTTCTCTCATTGTTTGATTGACACACACACACACACACACACGCTCGCTCTTGTCCACTCCTTCAAGTCAATAGTCTTTCTCAGGCCCTGTTGCAGCAATAAACTATGTAATCACAGAGGGGTTTGCAGTGCAGTATGTGTTGTTGTGCGAAGTGACTAGTTGAGCGAAAGTGGTGCATACTCTTTTTCAGGTTCATTTGCATTCGAGAAGTCACATGTTTGCATGTGGAAGCTGCATGACAGGTTTATTTTATACAACTGGATATGTTAGTTGTGTTAATGTTGGTATCTGCTTGTAACTTGAGCATGCTGTGACCCAATGAGCATTTGTTTTATGGTTTGTGGTGAGTCTTTTTTAATTTTTTTGAAAGAAATGAATACTTCTATTCAGCGAGGACACATTAAATTGATCAAAAGTGACAGTAAATATATTTATAATGTTACAAAGCTTTCTATTCATCAAAGAATCATAACATTTTGTTGAGCAGCAAATCAGCATATTAGAATGATTTCTGAAGATCATGTGACACTGAAGACTGGAGTAATGATGCTGAAAATTCAGCTTTGATCACAGGAATAAATTAAATTTTAAAATATGTTACAATAGAAATCAGTTATTTGAAATTGGAAAAAAATATTTAACAATATTTCAGTTTTTACTGAATTTCGATAATCAAATAAATGCAGCTTGGTGAGAATAAGAGATGTCTTCAAAAACATAAAAACAAATTGATGTCAGTTAATGGTCACATGACACGCAAGTAAGCAAAAAAGTACTTTTTATTTTAAAATTATTTGACATCTTTTGATCTTTTGAGGTTTACATCTTATTATTGATTTAATTATCATTTATCATTATATTCACTTTTCATCAACTCGTGAAGCTTTTCATAAGCTCACAAATCCCAGTTTAGGAAACCCATATATATATTGATAATATTCAGTCTCATGTTTATTTACATGCTGTAATGTAATGCAGATATATGAGGCTAACAATTATTGATTTTTATTTGTATTATGTTTATTCATTTCACAAATCTTGCATGTCCACTATTAACCCTTTGATGACTGAACATCACCTTTTAGTTCCTTTAGTCCCGGTGAGTTCTTTTCAGCATTGCATTTCATGTAGTTGACATCCATGAAGTCTTGGCATATATATGTATGTTTTCCATAACCAGGAAAGTGTAAACCCTTGTTTTAGAGCAACTGTTGATTGACAGGTTGATTGAGTGTCAGGACGCTTTAGTATATACTAATGTCTTTGTGAAATGTCACATCTCTGAGACAGATGTTAATGTCAGGTTTAAACGAGGACAGTTGTTTCCTCTTCCATCGCTCTCTCCAGACCTGCTGCAGGACAGAGCGGTAAGTGTCTCTTCTCAGCCTGTCCGTTTTCATTTGAGGGGATCAATTATTACTCCTTGTTAGGAATGAGCACTGAATGAAGTCCAATGAGTATGCTCATGTGCTGAAATGGGGTCTTATTTGGATTTTGTGATTTGTTACAGTGACAAATGTGTGTTTTTATAACTTGTGTATCCTTGAGTCAGGCATCAAATTGCATCAACACCCTACACTTTGGGTTAGTGACTGTGTTCAACACAGAGAGGAGGACAAGAGCCGGACACACAAGAGGATCCATGTTACATATTGATGGTTGGTGGTGAGAAAATGAACATTTCAGCGCTTTAACATGCTCAAAAACAGATCAATTAGCTGCATGTTTCCCCTTAGGACACAATCAACAATACTATACAAGTGCCTGTAAATGGAATATTCTATATTTCATTTACTGTCTTTAAATGGTCTTTGGAGACTCACTCACATTGAAATGAAAACAGTTTGTAATCTACATCAATTTGTACACTAAAAAGGCCATGACCTGCAAAGATATACCTTGGGCAGTGTATACATTAAAATAGCTTTTATATAGTCTATCTTTGTGCATGAATCTTGTTATTATCAGAATGCAAAAGTATAGAACAATATCTTATGAAGCTCAGCGTTCAAGCACAGTATTTTAAAGGGAACAATCCTTCATGGAATGTTTTGTTTTATTTTATTTTATTACCAATTAAATGTATTTAATTTTATTACCATTCTAATTAAATAAGTGGAATAAATGATGTGACATGTGGCCAAGTATGGTGACCCATACTTGGAATTAGTGCTCTGCATTTATCCCATCCAAAGTGCACACACTCAGCAGTGAACACACGCACGGAGCAGTGGACAGCCATTTTTTGCTGCAGCGCCCAGGGAGCAGTTGGGGGTTCGGTGCCTTGCTCAAGGGTGCCTCAGTCATGGTATTGAAGGTGTACATTCACTCCCCCCACCTACAATACCTGCCGGTACAAGACTCAAACCCGCAACCTTTGGGTTACGCGTCCGACTCTCTAACCATTAGGCCACGACTTCCCATTACACTGAAATGCGACCATGAAAACCTCGGTTTAATTCTACTGTAAACAACGGCTAATTTTCTTGATAATAGGTTTGAGGAGTGTTTGTGTGACAGACTGTCTGTCCTGACTGCTGTTTCTTTAGTGTGTCTTCGTCCCAGGACCTGCTGTTGGCTGGTCGGCCCTCGGTAGGTGGGCCCTTCTGGAGACTCTGGTCCTCGGCTGACAGTGGAAGCTTTGTCACTATTGCGCGTGAACTGGGGACCCGAGGTAACAGGCCCGAGCTGCTTTAGGGCATTTTTCCTTAGGAATTAAATGTCCCAATTCGACACATACAGACAAACGGTTTAGCATTGTAAATATTCAATGTATTCCATGTGTCTCTGGATATATTTGATTCTAACTGGTGAATCGCTGCATTATTAGGTCAGATATTTGTGTGTAATGACCGCTGTTCGATGCAACCACATTCTCCTAGGAGTGTTTTTAAGTTATACATTGAGATATTTATATAGTTGTTATGCCAATCCATTTCACATTTCTGTTTATTTTCATATTTTTTTTAATATTTATTTTCTTATTTTTTTAATAATATTTAAATTTTTGTAAAAAAAAATTTCATTTTAGTAGACATATATTAAAAACGAATGAAAAAATATATGTATGTGAATATATATGTATATAGTTACATTGATTTAGTTCTTATTCATTAATAGAGAAATGTTGCAACTAGCTGAAATAAAATAAGCTAAAGTTGAATATATGAAGCTGAATATAAATATTGTAATTATATTTTAGTATAAAAGATGTGATCAATAGTCCATAAATGATTCAAATTCTACTCACAGACATTTGGATGCAATTTTATTTTCAGCAATGCAATATTAGCCTTTTTGATCTGCTTAAAGATCTTATTTTGGGTAGAGTTTGAATTTTCTTAACCAGATTGTTCCCAGATTTTAGTTTTTAACCATAATCAAGTTGCTTTTAAATGATCCATCTTGAAGAGAACATCCAGATTAGAGTTTGAGGCTCTTTAACCCAGGATTCAATGTATTGTCTGCCCTGAAGAGGGAGACACAACTGAAGCTAAATGAAGCTGATGGTGTTGAAAGGAGATTTTAGGCTTTATTCATTTGTGTGCAATGATGTTCTAACTCTTCTACCTCAATCCCTCTTTCTCTCTTTCTCTACAGGACTCTGCTTCACAGTGCATTATTGATCTAAAGGGAGCTGAATAAAACATGGGCACATGTCCATTGTCAGCAAATGCACAGAGAATAGCACAAGTGCAGAGGAATCCTCTGAACTAGTGGCTGAGAGGTACGAAATTCGACTTCCAAGCGCCACTGACCGACAGTCCTACCGCAAGACACAAGCGTTGGTCCTCAGCCCTGAAGTGCAGGTCGACACGTTTCGCCCTCGTTGAGCGTCCATACACACTGATATTTATTGAAAGAGAACAAGGCTAAGATGCAGAGAGAGGGAAAATCAATGGCGCTTTCCTTAGCTCAGGTCTGGAGAGAGTAAAGCAGAAATCGCCGTTAAACTCCACACGTAGCCGCGAAGATCTTTATCGATTTTTTATTTGGCTCCCAGCAGTTATCGCTCCTCCATGGACTCTTACCGCCAGGTTGACCGGGGGCCCGGGCCCCGCAGAGTTCACGGTGAACTGGCTGTTAACAGAATTAAACTCCTATTTAGTCTCTGTGGCAGGGAATACATGCATACTGCCTGCAGACAAGACCTGACAGCACATCTTATCCACTCCGCTGCAAGACTAACACGTTGCCAACATTCAGAGAGCCCACATATGTGTGCCAGCGAGTGCTTGCAGGGGTGTGTGTGTGCTCGTGTGTGGGTGTGTGCATATAAGCACATGGCTGTGTTCGTTTACCGAAGGCTCTGGACATGCTATTGTGTTAATTGGTTGTGGTTTTATGGAAGCTCGTGGTTGCCATGCAAAACAAATCGACCTTCTATTAGAATGTCCGCTTCTTTGACAAACACAGACAGCTGGAAGCTACATAAGCTGCTCTGTGAATATTTTTCGGGTGTCTTTTTTGAATAACATAACTAGCGTACAACTTTAGGAAGAGCTTTTGCTGGATAATGTCTCATACGGTGGCATTTAATTCATGCACACACCTGGCAACTTCACCATTCAATATAAACGCTTTTAAAAATTGCACAGTATGTGCAAATCATAGACTTGTTTTGGACAAATTTGGGCCTTAATGGGTTAAACAATCATACATGCTAACTTGCATTTTTGTGCTCAACTGTTAGTGGCCTGTGACTGGTTTATATATTAGTGATGATGGAAAAACGGGGTTCATTCAGTGAACACCCGCTACTAGACTAAGGCTTGGTGTGATAGTAATGATGACTAGTAGGATTTCATGCCTTTTTGCGATATATCAAATATTTCACCCACAGGAAAATCTCAGAGGAGGTCTCAACTGCTTCTCCTAGATGGCATTTTCTCCTCAAATTATAATCATAAATTCCTCATAAAATCACAAATTAAGATCTTAGTATCAGCGGTTCTCAATGGGGCCTCAAGATGACTACAAATTAGGCAAAACAAGCATTAAAATAAGAAAGAAAACAATATATTTCTTATTTTAAATAAGCTTTTTTATTTGAAGAACCAGTTTTCTCACAGTTTTGGAAAACCGGGAATATTATGGGATAGCCTAATGTCTAGACCTGAAAAGGTCATGTAAATAATAAAATCTTAAAACACAGTGGAAATTTCTATAATCTATCTATCTGTCTATCTATCTATATATGTTCCAATTGGCTGTAATTGTGCCACATCACAGGTTTTTTTGCTTTCAGTGGACAGATTGCTCATCACTGACCTGGTCAGGACACACAGATGTCGGGTAATGGGTTCGTTCAAATCCCTAACCAGAAGTTTGAGCCAGTAAAGTTAAAAAAGTAATAGAGATGCTTCGCAAAACCACTAATGATATCATGCATTTCACGCCATTTAATGATATATTGAACCATACAGTGGATGTAAAAGATATCGCAACAAAGATGCCAAAAAGGGCCTGTAGGCGTGACGTGACACTGAATTTCAACTTAAGCCCAGATTGGGAAAGTAAGAGTTCAAGAGCATTGTTGTGTTTGGAGCTGCCGAGCAGAGATCAGCGTGGCAGAGGAAGGGGGAGAGGACGAGTCAGGCCAGCTTATTTAGATTCAATGGTGCGCCTAATATATGCAGGTCACTGACCCTCAGTGTGTGGGGTTAGAGCAGTGTGTGTGTGTGTGTGTGTCTGAGAGTGTGTGTCAGGCTTGTTAAGGAGCTGCAGCACACACGCTTGCCAAGGTCTGCATCCCACCACCACACACACACACACAAACACACAACACAAACACAAACACCACACACACACACACACACACACACACACACACACACACACACACACAAAACCACACACCAGGCCTCAGGATTAGCAATAATGAGTGTGCCAAGTGTATTTATTCTGTTTCAAGATTCAATACTGTAAAACACATTTCTGTTCTCAGACAGGGCCAATTAAACACGCATTACAGAGTTAACTGTGAAGCTATCGTGAAATCCACATCATAAGCTGGCTGGAAGTATGTGTGATATGTATATTTTTATATTGGTATATTCCCTGAAACATAATGTAACTCTGTAACAAATCTTAGTGAGCTGCCCACCAAGACAGTATTTTAAGGGATCATAGGTGTTCCAAAGGACAGGACACCTCAGATAAAGTAAGAGCTGGTTAAAATTAAATGCAGAATTGCATGTATCCTTCACTAAAACATGGAAATCAATCCCACAATGCTTTAAAATTAGCTCTGAAAAATCATTCAAGATGGTGGATGAATTGAAATTTAAATCTAATTATATTTTATTCATTACTGAAAAAACACAATAAATAGATTATTGCATTGTTAGTGTAGCAATATGCATAACACCAAACTCTAGATCAATGTTTTTTTTTAATTAGATTTAGTATAGTATAAGTGAGATTCTATAATTGTTTTTATTTTTAAATTAGATTTTATTTTAATTTGAAAGTTTTAGTAATTTTTTCTTGTATCTAGTTTTTATTGTTATTGCTTTTTAAAAAACATTTCTTGTATATATGTTTTTATTCATTTTTATTTCAGTTTTAGTTATTTTAGTACATAAAGTTAAACTAAATGAAAATGACAAATGTTGCTTTGGCAAATACGCGAAGAAATCAGATCCATTTGGGTGGTGTATATATATATATATATATATATATATATATATATATATTTCAGTGATGGGTATTTATTTGAGAACCAATTGAATGGAATCAAATATGCTATTTGCATGGAGTTTCCAAATCAGTCAAGTCAGATCTATTGCTGTTAGTATGTATACCTTAGAAGGGTGCTACCCATGTTGAGAACTGACAGAAAGGTAGCTCACTGGGTCCTACAGTCAATTAAATGGCCAATTAAAAAAAAAAGTCAGATATTTAAAAGCTACCAGTTTCACTGCACAGAATTCTGGGAGTGTGCTTCAAATGCACAGATGTAAAAATGGTATCTTTGCAGCTTGGCAGACTTGCAAATCACATGAGCTGATGGTCGGTACTCCGTCTTCACTCGAGTGGAACCAGGAGTAGCAACAAGCAGCTCTGGGACTGACCTTTAGAATTTTAACAATATCTGCGCTAACTCACCTGCACAGTTGAGTAATATCCAGCCATGGTCCATCAGTGATACGGGGACAAATATAGGCCACACTTCATGCTGCTCGTCAAGTAATGCGACACCAGGGACCGAGCTTAATATTTGGGGAAGAGGAATCCTTGCTCTGAGATGCTGGAATTTGTCCGGTTGAACTGCCGAGGTGAGAGCAAAGGGAAAAACGGAATATATGAATACATAGTATGTCTATAACTGTGATTTTTAATACTGTAACTGTTATATTTGATATCAATAACGAGGAGTTCATCAGCTCGGTTAATCAAATAAACTCATGCTTTCACACATGTACCGCAGAGTAATTGGTGAAGAGGACGACATGCAGATGTGTCAGTGGTGTATTGGAGAGGAAGAGCTTGAGTCTCTGCTGTTCCATAAAGAGCAGGAGAGTCAGGCAGTGAGAGGTAATCCAGCCAGGGAGCAGGTCTGGAGGCCTAATCCCCCCTCAGAACAGCCCTGCCTGGGGCATACAGACACATAATCCTGCCCCGAGAGACCTCCAGAACTGCTGCCTTACTGCCTCTCTCTCTCTACAGATCTTCAGCTATCTGCCTGTCTGTCTATTGTTATATCTGTCATCTATCTATCTATCTGACTATCTGACTATCTGTCTATCTGTCTGTCTGTCTAACTGTCTATCTGACTGTCTGTCTGTCTATCCTCATGTACTGTACACTTAATATATTACTGTAAAGCATTAATTTATTTTCCCTTCTCTACAGATCAACATCTGTCTGTCTGTCTGTCTGTCTGACTGTCTGTCTGTCTGTCTGTCATTGTATCTAAAGTTCTATTACTGTAATGCATTAATTTTAATAAATAAAATCATCTTCAATTAAAGGCAGTACAACGAATGATGGTAAAAACTCATTTATATATTCAAGCAGCAAGTTTAAGTTTAAAAAAACAACAACAACAAATCAGTCTCACTGTTAAAATTATGCTGAAAATAGTTTTTATTTTATTTAGACATTAATAAAAAAATAAATGATAATTTCCTACCAAGCTTATAATGAAAAAAATTAATTTAATTTGGAAAACTCCATGTAGAGGTTGTTTCAACAGATTCACATTTACATTTATTCATTTGATGGACACTTTTATCCACAATGACTTATACAGCATCTAAAGTACATTTCATCAGTTCATGCATTCACTGGGTGTCGAACCCATGACTTTGTCCTTGCTAGCAGCACAGTGCTTTACTGTATATTAAACAAAACATTATCAAAGTAATACAGCATGGAGTAACAGAGAACTTGGCATATCTTCTGCAGTCTGCTATTGATTGCTGTGACTTTTCTCGCTGTGAAGCAGCGTTTTTTTGCTTTTTGTATAAGTGTGTGTGTGTGTGTGCAGCTGAGTGAGCAGATGACTGCTTGTACAGATTTGTCAGGCGGGTGTTGGGCTGCTCCGTGGAGAGGCGAGGTTGAGGCGGGCCTGACATGTGTGTCAGACAGTGAGCCGTTCCTGCGCTCCGCTCACACACATGACTGCCCAGCCTCCCCGATGTCACATACATTATGGAGCAGGGCCACAGACAACACCTGCTATACTGCACCGTGAGTGTGTTTGTTAGCTGTGTGAGACTTTACCTGCCAATCAGTTTAAAAATAGCAACATTTCCTCTTTGAAATCAACCAGTGATGTTCTTAAAAAAAAAAGGTCCTGAAATGTTCTCAGACAATAGCTCAATTAATATATTTCAAATAGATTTTTTTTAAAGCTTAATAAAATTATAAGTAGAAAATGTTGATTTAAATATATTGAAAGATAATTAAATAACTGTATTTCAATATATATATACAGTGGGTACGGAAAGTACTCAGACCCCCTTAAATTTTTCACTCTTTGTCATATTGCAGCCATTTGCTAAAATCATTTAAGTTATTTTTTTTCCTCAATGAATGTCCACACAGCACCCCATATGACAGAAAAACACAGAATTGTTGAAATATTTGCAGATTTATTAAAAAAGAAAAACTTAAATATCACATGGTCCTAAGTATTAAGACACTTTGCTCAGTATTTAGTAGAAGCAACCTTTTGATCTAATACAGCCATGAGTTTTTTGGAAAAGATGCAACAAGTTTTTCACACCTGGATTGGGGATCCTCTGCCATTCCTCCTTGCAGATCCTTCCAGTTCTGTCGGTTGGATGGTAAACGTGGTGGACAGCCATTTTTAGGTCTCTACAGAGATGCTCAATCGGGTTTAAGTCAGGGCTCTGACTGGGCCATTCAAGAACAATCACAGAGTTGTTGTGAAGCCACTCCTTCGTTATTTTAGCTGTGTGCTTAGGGTTATTGTCTTTTTGGAAGGTAAACCTTCGGCCCAGTCTTAGGTCCTGAGCACTCTGGAGAAGGTTGTCGTCCAGGATATCCCTGTACTTGTCCACATTCATCTTTCCCTCGATTGCAAACAGTCGTCCTGTCCCTGCAGCTGAAAAAAACCCCACAGCATGATGCTGCCACCACCATGCTTCATTGTTGGGACTTATTGTACAGGTGATGAGCAGTGCCTGGTTTTATCCACACATACCGCTTAGAATTAAGGACAAAAAGTTCTATCTTGGTCTCATCAGACCAGAGAATCTTATTTCTCAACATCTTGGAGTCCTTCACGTGTTTTTTAGCAAACTCCATGCGGGCTTTCATGTGTCTTGCACTGAGGAGAGGCTTCCATCAGGCCACTCTGCCATACAAGCCCCGACTGGTGGAGGGCTGCAAGTGATGGTTGACTTTCTACAACTTTCTCCCATTTCCCGACTACATCGCTGGAGCTCAGCCACAGTGATCTTTGGGTTCTTCTTTACCTCTATCACCAAGGCTCTTCTCCCCCGATAGCTCAGTTTTGGCCGGACGGCCAGCTCTAGGAAGTTTTCTGGTCGTCCCAAACGTCTTCCATTTTAAGGATTATGGAGGCCACTGTGCTCTTAGGAACCTTAAGTGCAGCAAAAAAAAAATTGTAACCTTGGACAGATCTGTGCCTTGCCACAATTCTGACTCTGAGCTCTTCAGGCAGTTCCTTTGACCTCATGATTCCCATTTGCTCTGACATGCACTGTGAGCGGTAAGGTCTTATATAGACAAGTGTGTGACTCTCCTAATCAAGTCCAATCAGTATAATAAAAAACACCGCTGGACTCAAATGAAGGTGTAGAACCATCAAGGATGATCAGAAGAAATGGACAGCCCTTGAGTTAAATATATGAGTGTCACAGCAAAAGGGTCTGAATACTTAGGACCATGTGATATTTCAGTTTTTCTTTTTAATAAATCTGCAAAAATTTCAACAAGTCTGTGTTTTTCTGTCAATATGGGGGGCTGTTGTACATTAATGAGGAAAAAAATTTACTTAAATGATTTTAGCAAATGGCTGCAATATAACAAAGACTGAAAAATTTAAGGGGGTCTAATACTTTCCGTACCCACTGTAATATAACACGAATATCTGCATAACACACTCCTTCTTATACAACATCATTCATATATGAAAACAAAACCTTTATTTTGGTAATACTGAACACTGCTACTGTATGTAAACAAATTTGTACACTGTTATCTGTTTGTGTGTGTATATATATATATATCTATATATATAGATATTTATTATTTATTTATTAAAAGTGTATTATTTTATATAGATATATAGATATAATATATAATATTTATATAGTATATACAGTGGGGCCAAAAAAGTATTTAGTCAGCCACCAAATTGTGCAAGTTCTCCCACTTAAAAATATGAGAGAGGCCTGTAATTTTCATCAAAAGTATACCTCAACTATGAGAGACAAAATGAGGAAAAAAAAATCCAGAAAATCACATTGTAGACTTTTTAAAGAATTATTTGGTAAATTCCTCGGTAAAATAGTATTTGGTCACCTACAAACAAGCAAGATTTCTGGCCCTCACAGCTCTGTAACTTCTTCTTTAAGAGGCTCCTCTGTCCTCCACTCATTACCTGTATTAATGGCATCTGTTTGAACTCGTTGTCAGTATAAAAGACACCTGTCCACAACCTCAAACAGTCACACTCCAAACTCCACCATGGCCAAGACCAAAGAGCTGTCAAAGGACACCAGAAACAAAATGTAGACCTGCACCAGGCTGGGAAGACTGAATCTGCAATAGGTAAGCAGCTTGGTGGGAAGAAATCAACTGTGGGAGCAATTAAAATGGAAGTCATACAAGACCACTGATAATCTCCCTAAATCTGGGGCTCCACGCAAGATCTCACCCATGGGGTCAAAATGATCACAAGAACTGTGAGCAAAAATCCCAGAACCACACGGGGGGACCTAGTGAATGACCTGCAGAGAGCTGGGACCAAAGTAACATAGGCTACCATCAGTAACACACTGCGCGGCCAGGGACTCAAATCCTGCAGTGCCATACGTGTCCCCCTGCTTAAGCCAGTACATGTCTAGGCCCGTCTGAAGTTTGCTAGAGAGAATTTGAATGATCCAGAAGAGGATTGGGAGAATACCATATGGTCAGATGAAACCAAAATATAAAACTTTTTGGTAAAAACTCAACTTATCGCGTTTGGAGGAGAAAGAATGCTGAGTTAACACCATACCTACTGTGAAGCATGGAGGTGGAAACATCATGCTTTGGGGCTGATTTCTGCAAAGGGACCAGGACGACTGAACCGTGTAAACGAAAGAATGAATGGGGCCATGTATCATGAGATTTTGAGTGAAAACCTCCTTCCATCAGCAAGGGCATTGAAGATGAAACGTGGCTGGGTCTTCAGCATGACAATGATCCCAAACACACGCCCGGGCAACGAAGGAGTGGCTTCAAAAGAAGCATTTCAAGGTCCTGGAGCGGCCTAGCCAGTCTCCAAATCTCAACCCCATAAAAAATCTTTGGAGGGATTTGAAAATCCATGTTGCCCAGCGACAACCCCAAAACATTACTGCTCTAGAGGAAATCTGCATGGAGGAATGGGCCAAAATACAAGCAACAGTGTGTAAAAACCTTGTGAAGACTTACAGAAAACGTTTGACTTCTGTCATTGCCAACAAAGGGTATATAACAAAGTATTGAGATTATATTTTGTTATTGACCAAATACTTATTTTACACCATAATTTGCAAATAAATTCTTTAAAAAAATCTACAATTTGATTTTCTGGATTTTTTTTCTCATTATGTCTCTCATAGTTGAGGTATACCTATGAAAATTACAGGCCTCTCTCATCTTTTAAGTGGGAGAACTTGCACAATTGGTGGCGGACTAAATACTTTTTTCCCCACTGTAAATATATACATGTAAATATTTTCAAAATATACAGTGGGTACGGAAAGTATTCAGACCCCTTAAATTTTTCACTCTTTGTTATATGATTTGCTAAAATCATTTAAGTTAATTTTTTTCCTCAGTATGTACACAGAGCATCCCATATTGACAGAAAAACACAGAATGTTGACATTTTTGCAGATTTATTAAAAAAGAAGAAAAACTGAAATACACAGGTCCTAAGTATTCAGACCCTTTGCTGTGACATTCATATATTTAACTCAGGTGCTGTCCATTTCTGCTGATCATCCTTGAGATGGTTCTACACATCATTTGAGTCCAGCTGTGTTTGATTATACTGATGGACTTGATTAGGAAAGCCACACACCTCTCTATATAAGACCTTGCAGCTCACAGTGCATGTCAGAGCAAATGAGAATCATGAGGTCAAAGGAACTGCTGAAGAGCTCAGAGACAGAATTGTGGCAAGGCACAGAGCTGGACAAGGTTACAAAAAAATTTCTGCTGCCCTTAAGGCTCCTAAGAGCACAGTGGCCTCCATAATCCTAAATGGAAAGACGTTTGGGATGACCAGAACTCTTCCTAGAGCTGGCCGTCCGGCCAACTGAGCTATCGGGGGAGAAGAGCCTTGGTGAGAGAGGTAACGAAGAACCCAAGATCACTGTGGCTGAGCTCCAGAGCTGCAGTCGGGAGATGGGAGGAAGTTGTAGAAAGTCAACCATCACTGCAGCCCTCACCAGTCGGGGCTTTATGGCAGAGTGGCCCGACGGAAGCCTCTCCTCAGTGCAAGACACATGAAAGCCAGCATTGAGTTTGCTAAAAAAACACCTGAAGGAATCCAAGATGGTGAGAAATAAGATTCTGTGGTCTGATGAGACCAAGATAAAACTTTTTGGCCTTAATTCTAAGCGGAATGTGTGGAGAAAACCAGGCACTGCTCATCACCTGTACAATACAGTCAACAGTGAAGCATGGTGGGGTGCAGCAGCATGCTGTGGGGCTGTTTTTCTGCAAAGGGACCAGGACGACTGGTTGCAATCGAGGGAAAGATTTATGCGGCCAAGTACAGGGATATCCTGAATGAAAACCTTCTCCAGAGTGCTCAGGACCTCAGACTGGGACGAAGGATTACCTTCCAACAAGACAATAACCCTAAGCACACACCTAAAATAACGAAGGAGTGGCTTCACAACAACTCTGGGACTGTTCTTGAATGGCCCAGCCGAGCCCTGACTTAAACCCAATTGAGCATCTCTGGAGAGACTAAAAATGGCTGTCCACCAACGTTTACCATCCAACCTGACGAACTGGAGAGGATCTGCAAGGAGGAATGGCAGAGGATCCCCAATCCAGGTGTGAAAAACTTGTTGCATCTTTCCAAAAAGACTCATGGCTGTATTAGATCAAAGGGTGCTTCTACTAAATACTGAGCAAATGGTCTGAATATTTAGGACCATGTGATATTTCAGTTTTTCTTTTTAAAAAATCTGCAAATTCAACAATTCTGTGTTTTTCTGTCACTATGGGGTGCTGTGTGTACATTAATGAAAAAAAAAAAAAAACTTAAATGATTTTAGCAAATGGCTGCAAAATAACAGAGTGAAAAATTTAAGGGGGTCTGATACTTTCTGTACCCACTGCATATATATATTATATATATATAAACACACCCACACACATAAAGATTAAGAAAATCTGGAATATAAAATAATACACTTTAAATAAATAAATAATAAATAAATAAATAGAATATATTGAGGAAAAATTTAACATCTATTTTATTAAACAGGAATACAATCGGAAAATATCAAAGTCAGTCTTCATCCTGAAGATCCTCTTTCCATATTTAATCTACTATGGTTCAACAAGGTCATATAGACTGGTGAGTTTTTTTTTTTTTTTTTTTTTTTTTTTTTTTTTTTTTTTTTTTTTTTTTTTTTGTGGTTTTTTTTTTTTTGTTTTTTTTTTTTGTTTTGTGTTATATGTGTTATATTTCAAGTCAGATTTTGGATTTTTAGATCATGTCATTCAGTTTAAATTATAAGTAACTAGCAACATCAGGGAAGCAAAATGGCTTCAGCAGTAAAATATATGTGAAATATAATTATTTTGTCAAAAGCATCAGCTGCGAACACTTTGTATCCACCTGTCACCCACTGACCCTGCATAATAAAAGTTCTTCAACTAAAGGTACTTTGTTAGGAAAACTAACAAATGCAAAATAGGCAATTTTTAGACCAATACAAGGTGTTCCAAGAAAACAACAGCCTCTGCAAACAAGTGTGCTTGTTAGTTTCCTTTGGATACCTTAGTTTGTCATTTATCTGGCATCATTATAGGATGTGATCTATTTGTTCCATCAGTAGCATCATTATCTGCTGGACTTTAGAGGCCAAAGTGTTCATGTAAAACCAGGCCATCCCACCAAAGTCCAACATGTGCTGAAAGAAAACATATGTCTTCAATACTATGTGATCATTAGAAGTACCTCCATACAGATCTGCTGCTCTTGACCTTCATCATGGAGTTAATTTAGGCTTAGAAATTTGCTCGCGTGCCCTTTTGTTGGGGCAATTTGAGTGAGGACACACTGATAATGAAGCCCTTGGTTTAGTGCTAATGAAAACCACCGCTGGTGGAAAAAACAAGGATAAGTTAGCCTCGGCCAAAACTCGCGCTCCTGAGAGGCCATGTTGCTCCCAAATTAAAAAAAAATTGAAATAAATAAATAAAGAGAGGGTTGACACCAAAGTGTGCCTTTGTACCCTAGCCATTAAAAAAAGAAGGGAAAGGGTGAAAAATGGTATTGTTATGGTTCCCTGGCTTTTCTTCTTCAGAGCTCACGGGGATCAGAGCGGGATGGCCAGCATGGGCTCTCTCTGCTGGGGGCGGCGCCCCAGGCCATCCCTCCTCCTCTGGAGCTCAACTTGCTGGATCTTTGAACAGGGATGGAAAAGCACTGCGCTGACCAAGTTTAGTATTACGTAGCCAGGCTTTTGACTGTGGCCCACATTGTGGCTTATTCAGACTATGAGCCTTCTCTGCGTTTGTCCTCTTCTCTAGTTTGCTTCCTAATCTAGTTGCTTTATAATCATTTACATTTGTATATAAACTAAATTGTTGTCTCTTTGACAATAAGTCCCACTTTTGTAAGTTGCTTTGGAGAAAAGCACCTGCTAAATGCATAAATGTAAATAAAGTCGACCAAGACAGGAATAGGCCGTGTGATCGATATGTAAACAAACACAGTTCACTTTCTTATGTGATGGGCAAATCTGAGACTAGGTGTGCTCAACAATTTTTCATTTGCTTGTTATTAAAGAGGTCCTTGATTATGATTTCTCTTTTATAACTTTGGTTAGTGTGTAATGTTGCTGTTTGAGCATAAACAACATCTGCAAAGTTTCGATGCTCAAAGTTCAATGCAAAGGGAGATATTTTATTTTACAGAATTCTTCTTCCTGGGTTGGTGACATAAGGGGCGCCTGCAGGATTTCATCTGAGGGTACGCACAGATTTATTTTTTTTGGTCAAAAACAGCACTTAAATGTTCAATTCAATTCAGTATCTTGAGTATGTAACTATTACACATGTCTTTAAGACCTGAGGACCAGTGACTCCAACACTGAGCAGAACGAAGGTGTCAGATCTGGCAAACTACCCAGTGCGTATTTGTGTTTGCGCTCTAGAGAACGTAAAAGGTTCCCATTTACAATATGTTTTACTGCATTTAGAGTTGAATCTACTTCATCCAGCGCTATTTGTTATATGTGTTCTTAAGTATTACAATACAATACCATTGCTTACTACCTGTAATCAGAGATTGTCTTACTATTGGGAGATACTAGGGTCTGTATTACTTACTACTGGAGAAGGTGTAACCGTCAACTTGGATCACGTGTGCCTTGACGTCATTGAATTTCAGTCAGAGTTGTGCGACACGCAGTCGCCGTTTATGGACACCATAGGAATTAATGAGAAATGCCGTAAGCTGAATCCCACCTGTCGCAAAAAGTCAGTTACTTCTCTTATTAAACTGCGTTTTTTCCGGTGTAACCTCTAAAAATAGTTCAAACCAAAAGTATTGTATAGTGTAAAACATGTTGAAGATTAGCCAATAGGCTGTCGATTCATTAAATGATAAGCTGTTTCCTCTAAAAAGCTGTTCATTCAGCGTAGTGAAGCCTCTCCTCCATTGACATACATAAAAAAAAAAAACGGCCGCTGGTCACCTTTCCCACGTACTGCCAAAGTTGAAGCGTCAGCGTTACGCTTTTTTGGCTAAAGGTTGAATGCTTGCTTTCTAGTGGTTTTGCCCGTAATGGTAAGTGGCGTGACGTTTCCAGACAATGTGCACTAGGCGGTTAGCGAATCACAAACACAATAGAAAAGAACCATTGGGTATTTCTGAGGGAGGGGCTTCATAGAACCAGGAAGTCAACAGACAGTTTTTAGGAGAAGGGACAGAGCGGTGTGGAGGTAAATTATGTGAAAAATAATGTTTTGGTTTTTTTTTCAAACGAAGCATTAACACATGTTAGTTTGCACCCCATAAACACAATCAAGCCTTCGAAATTAGTTGATTTACCACCCATTTAAAGGAATAGTTAACTCAAAAATACCTAAAAATCATTTAGGCCGTGTGTTCACCAAAGCGGCTAGCTGCTTTGGTTGCTATGATATGGAATATCTGCAGAAGTAATGTGGCAGATGCATTGTGAATGAAATGTTGCACGCATTATATTTCATATGAATATACAGTATGTAGTAGTCCGTTACAACTGGTACAGACATGAATACTTGGAGACAAGCAATATTAACATCTCCATTGTTGTTCAGTCGTAATACAAGCAGGGTGTGATGGTTGGTCGGTGTGGTATTAGTCCTGCCCCTCCTCCACTGTGATTGGACGGCTGACTAAAACGTGACAGTGATGAGCACTGCGTTTTACCCAAAGTTGAATTCTTCGCATTTTTAGAGACAAAGACGCATTCTGTGTGAACGGCCCCTTCAACTCTCTGCGTGAAAAAGACACTCAGTGCCTCATCTCGCTGCTGGTGTTTAAAACAATGCAGAGCTCCCATTGAAAACAATTGAAAAAATACGCTAGTCTCTGAAACCCCCCCCCCCCCCCTTTGGTGGACACACGGCCTTACTCCCTCCGGACTTGTTCCAAACCTGTACAGTTGTGGTAGCATGCCTCTGTAGCATTTTGCCATACTATGGAAGCCAGTGTTGGGGGAAAGTTACTTTAAAAGTTAATGCATTACAATATTGTGTTACTCCCTAAAAAAGTAACTAATTATGTTACTTTTTATGGAAAGTAATGTGTTACGTTACTTTTGCGTTACTTTTTCACATCTGGGCTGGGCTTGCTTGTTTTTTTTTTAATATGACAAATGTGTATTTTTGGCAAATGTAAAAAGCCCTTTCACACCAAAAGTGAAATGAATGAGCCTCAGGCTGCATGAAATGTGAATTCACATCTGTACAGTAGAGGGTGCAGCTCAAACAAGCCTTTCAATTGTGCTGCCATTCTGGATTGCATGAAGAATAGGACGCAGGAGAAGAAATTCAACACTCTTCAGCAAAAAAATAAATAAAATAAACAAACACAAATGTTATGTTTATCTAAAGTCATTTTTGTTTATTAGTATGGTTGACTTGAATCACCGAAGGTCAGCACCAAAGACATTGGTTAATAAAATGGGATGTCATATTCTGAGTTTGCATTTCACTATTTTTATTAATTTTGTACACATTTAGTCTAGAACTACAGTAAGCATAATGTTTACACTCAACGCCTCTGCACTTACTCCCGATTTCTTTCAACATGGGGACAGGAGAGCTGTCAATCAATAAATGGGAAAACAAAGTAACTGGTGTTTCTTACTTGGAAAAGTAACTCCGAAATGTTCTTGTAAGTTAAAAAGTAATGCGTTACTTTACTAGTTACTTGGAAAAAGTAATCTGATTACGTAACTTGCATTACTTGTAATGCGTCACCCCCAACACTGTGGAAGGCAATGGCTACCACCATCTGTTTGGTTACCAAAATTCTCCCAAATATCTTCTTTTGAGTTCAAAAGAAGAAAGAAACTCGTACAGGTCAGGAGCAACTTGGGGGTGAGTAAATGACAGATGTTTGGGTGAACTATCCAATACACTCCTTTTCTACAAAAATAGTCCTGGGATCTGCAAATTTCTGATGTAACTACATAACCTTCCCACAGACAAACCACAGATTTTTACAGCACATATACATTACTTTAGTGTCTTTATACCATCACAAGCTGCTTTTCATTGTGTCAAACACTATATTTCAGGTTTACAGTTGTAAGGGTAAAGCATGCATACACACGCGGACACACATACCTGTGAACTCGTCAACTCTAACAGTGCCAAAGTCTGCCAGGGTGCACAGAGTCGATTTTGTGATTCAGGTTGGCTGAAATTGATTTTCTCACAGTTTCATAGATCATTCTAACCACCAACGTTTTGGCATGAGTGTCTATATTGAATGAGGATGGTTAGGTGAAAGAGAGGAGGGGAAAGAGTCCTTTTTATAGATCAAGAATGTAAATTGTATAATTTACTAATAATTTTCTAATAAGTATACGTTATTATATATTTTTTCTGTTCTCCTTAAAGGTTATGTAATTTATTTGTTTATATTTATTTCTTTTTACTATCCTAACTATTCTTATCTGCTTGCCAAATTGATTTTACATTACGAAATTTAATCAGTGTTACAAAATTGCTGATGTTCCAAAAAATAACAAAGTAAGGAGTAAGAAAATTCATAAATTCAAGATATTAATATTCTCTGCAAACGAGACACAGTTTTGCTTAACAATCTGGCAAGTCTTTTTTTGTACAATGTAAAGTGCAGATAATTCTGTTTTGGGAAAATTTGAAAAGTTTGAGTTCATAGTGAAATCTTTTTGACTTCTGACTTTTTTTTTGTAGCCTTTGATATCTTGGCAAATCTGAGAACAGTCTGAGACATTATTGAGATCATTTCTGAATCCAGAGAGGAGATACATGTGACATTTCTCGAGGAAAATTCTCGGGGGGATTGAATAGCACCATAAAATATTGTATAATTGGGTTTTCTGTAGCTCTACCATTTATTATTATTTTTCTTATTTATGTTTTTTTTCCGGAGGGGTTTAGTGTTGTCACCTCTAACAAAAATGAAAACTCATTGAAAACACTTTGCAGTAATTCTTTTAAAGGGGTCATATGATGCTGCTAAAAAGAACATTTTGTGTATTTGGTGTAATGAAATGTGTTTATGCGGTTTAAGGTACATACTGTACATTATTGTTTCTCCTCTATGCCCCGCCTTTCTGAAATGCGTAGATTTTTACAAAGCTCATCGTTCTGAAAAAGCGAGGTGTGCTCTGATTGGCCAGCTATCCAGTGTGTTGTTTCATAACAAAACACAGCGTCACACACGGCGGCCTAGAATGAGCAGAAGCCGGGGATAAAGTGAGGAACGGCTGGAGGGCTAGAGTGAGCAGAGGCGGCGGATTTGACGAAGGAGCGTCCGGTGAGCTTGCGGCAACCACATGTGACGACCCCGGGCTGGACTCCACTTCGTCCACGGTGAAAGCCGATCCGGCGATTCCACAGCACAAAGTTCAGGCATGACGAAGCAGATATCGTCCTCTTTTGGAAGGCCAAACAAAGTAGTTTCGCTTTCACAACGAATCACACAGTGCCTTTACGACATGGCGGCGGCAGCAACAAAACTACAGCGAGAATAAAAGTTAAGCCTTCTTTCTTTGCGTGAACATTTGGTCGGTGTTATGCAAATCTTCCCACATAGTGATGTAGACATGTGGGGGCGTGTAGCAAAAAAAAAGAAAAAAAAAAAATCGAAGCAGTTTAGGTAGGCATGGCGACTCTTAACTTTTATAAAGAAATAGTCTCTTAGGCTTGAGACTTTAGTATTTGCAACCTGTACAGATCTTCTTATAAACACAAGAAGCGGTAACACTCCGAAGAGAAAGGAAAAATTTAAATCGCATCATATGACCCCTTTAAATTTATAAATTGAAAATACCATATGATTTGGCAATGGAATTGCATTTGTTTTTGTCCAAACACTTATTCCTTAAAAGTACTAAATGACTAAAAATAAATCTTCAATGGACATCCCTAGTTTGCATTCAGACAACAGTGAAGGACGGCCTACTTATCTGTAAATCAAATACTAAAGCTAAAACAAGAGGCCTTGCTCTTGAAATCTGATCACAAGTGTTCACATGAGACAGGTGTAAACGGTGATGTAAACAGTGTAATAATCAATGCATTTCTGCTCAATTGTTGTGGCTAAAACTAAAAACACAGAGGGCGACCAATTCTATATGAAAATGTCCTGGATGTAAATAATCTTTCTGTGTTTGCAGATTCATTCCCAGCAGCACAGCTACAAGAACGCTGATATTTCCACTGGGACCGTTCCTTTACCGGCGGCAAACACGCATCCTGAGGTGACAGCTGATGTGTGAGCACTGGAAATGTCACAAGGTGTAAAGCTCAGCTTCCTGTAGACCTGTCGTTCTTCCTGTCTTTCCCGCACACACATGGACATGATGGGCAGCAGACGGGGAGCTATTGATTTGACAAGTTATTAAAGAGGAACAGAACAGGCAGACGCATCAAGGGCCTGACACTGACACACTCTCCTCCTCTTGCTCTCTTTTGCTTCCCTCGTCTCTCGCTCTTTGACATTCTTCTGCGAAATGCTCTCATTGTACACCGTTCGTCCGCATGTGTCTCTCAAATGCGTGTCTGTCTCTTTACACGGAAACACGGACAGTTTGGCTTGTATTTTTGAATGTCACCTTTCCACCCGCAGCCTGAATGCTCTTTCTCCAAAATTGTGGCGTCCTTATGCGACTCCGAGCGTGACAGTCACTGATGGAAATCGTGTGAAAAAAGACAAACTAACCAAAAAGCCCCTGACACGGCCTCATGTGTGACTACATGACAGCGTGTCAGAGCTGAGCCTCGTAACGCGCACACGCTCGCACCATCCATGATTGATGCTGACCTTTGCTCACATCTCCTGCACGAGTGTGTGTGAGTGCGGTTGTACTGTTGTAATGTGTTATCAGAGGAAAAGGTCAGCGCTGAGTTACTGAGAGATCGCCCATCTGTCGCTCTTTCTTTTCCTCCTGTCTCTCACCACGGGACTGTATCAAAGTTTACAATCTGTGCACATACTGGCACTGCTGCTCTCTCTCTGTTTGTCTGTCTTCACATGTATTGCTCAGAGGTTGCTCTTTTGTAGCTCAGGAGATCTCGTTTATGTTTGAAGCATCAACTTCATCTCAGATGTTTCTCCAAAAATTCCAGATACAAAAATACACTGTGTAAAGCACTGTGTGAACAACATGACTTGCACTCATATTTTTGCCTTTTTTTCTCTTTTTTTGTAAAAATATCTTTAAAACAAGATCACTCACATAACAAATTAATATTTTTAAATTAAAAATATATATATAAATAAACATATCGTGTTCTTTTAGTATTATTGTTTATGTTAGTATTAGTTTTTAATATTTTAATTCGATTTTATTTGTCTATTTTCTTTTTTCACTTTAATTTTAAAAGGTGTTGTTTTTGGGTGTTTAATTTTATTTAGCTTTGATTGGTATGTATAGTATTTATTATTTTGTCATTAATTAAGTTTCGTTTTTAAGTTTAGTTTTTTTAGTACTTCAGTGTAACTAAACGAAAAATGAAAATGTTGCTTTGCAACTAGCTGAATGGTTTGTATAATAATAGTTGGTTTATTTGTTTTTACAATAAGATGTAATATGTATGTTTTTGTTTTGTTTTAATTAAGATGTAAGAGTAGTTTCTTTGTTTATTAAAGATGTATATGTAATCTTATTTTTTCCCCTAATGGATTAAAAAAAAGTTTTAGAGTTTTGCAATGTGTTAGAAGTTTTATTATATTTATTTGAAGTTTTAGTAATTTTGTGTTTTTGTCACTTTTATTAGTTTTTGTTTATTTTAAATATTACTATTTTAATATGTCTATATAGTTTTTAGTTTTATTTTAGTTTGAGTTGATAACTATACAGGTGCATCTCAAAAATTAGAATGTCGTGGAAAAGTTCATTTCTTTCAGTAATTCAACTCAAATTGTGAAAATTGTGTATTAAATAAATTCAATGCACACATACTGAAGTAGTTTTAAGTCTTTGGTTCTTTTAATTGTGATGATTTGGCTCACATTTAACAAAAACCCAAAAAAAAATCTCAACAAATTAGAATACTTCAAAAGACCAATAAAAAAAAAAACATTTTTAGTGAATTGTTGGCATTCTGGAAAGTATGTTCATTTACTGTATGTACTCAATACTTGGTAGGGGCTCCTTTTACTTTAATTACTGCCTCAATTTGGCATGGCATGGAGGTGATCAGTTTGTGGCACTGTTGAGGTGGTATGGAAGCCCAGGTTTCTTTAACAGTGGCCTTCAGCTCATCTGCATTTTTTTGGTCTCTTGTTTCTCATTTTCCTCTTGACAATACCCAGTATATTCTCTATGGGGTTCAGGTCTGCTGAGTTTGATGGCCAGTCAAGCACACCAACACCACCATTTAACCAACGTTTGGTGCTTTTGCCAGTGTGGGCAGGTGCCAAATCCTGCTGGAAAATGAAATGAAATCAGCATCTTCAAAAAGCTGGTCAGCAGAAGGAAGCATGAAGTGCTCCAAAATTTCTTGGTAAACGGGTGCAGTGACGTTGGTTTTCAAAAAACACAATGGACCAACACCAGCAGATGACATTGCACCCCAAATCATCACAGATTGTGGAAACTTAACACTTGACTTCAAGCAACTTGGGCTATGAGCTCTCCACCCTTCCTCCAGACTCTAGGACCTTGGTTTCCAAATGAAATACAAAACTTGCTCTCATCTGAAAAGAGGACTTTGGACCACTGGGCAACAGTCCAGTTATTCTATTCCTTAGCCCATGTAAGACGCCTCTGACATTGTCTGTGAATCAGGAGTGGCTTAACAAGAGGAATAAGACAACTGTAGCCAAATTCCTTGACACGTCTGTGTGTGGTGGCTCTTGATGCCTTGACCCCAGCCTCAGTCCATTCCTTGTGAAGGTTACTCAAATTCTTGAATCGATTTTGCTTGAAAATCCTCATAAGGCTGTGGTTCTCTCTGATGGTTGTGCATCTTTTTCTTCCACAATTTTTCCATCCACTCAACTTTCTGTTAACATGCTTGGATACAGCACTCTGTGAACAGCCAGCTTCTTTGGCAATGAATGTTTGTGGCTTACCCTCCTTGTGAAGGGTGTCAATGATTGTCTTCTGGACAAATGTCAGATCAGCAGTCTTCCCCATGATTGTGTAGCCTAGTGACCCAAACTGAGAGACCATTTTAAGGCTCAGGAAACCTTTGCAGGTGTTTTGAGTTGATTAGCTGATTGGCATGTCACCATATTCTAATTGTTGAGATAGTGAATTGGTGGGTTTTTGGTAAATGTGAGCCAAATAATCACAATTAAAAGAAACCAAAGACTTAAACTACTTCAGTCTGTGAGCACTGAATTTATTTAATACACAAGTTTCACAATTTGAGTTGAATTACTGAAATAAATGAACTTTTCCATGACATTCTAATTTATTGAGATGCACCTGTAGTACATGAAGTTAAACTGAAATAAAATGTGAAATGTTGTCTTTTCAACTAGCTGAAATCGAAAAACGTATTAAATTATAAATTACTTTAAAGGGGTCAAATGATGCGATTTCATTTTTTCCTTTCTCTTTGGAGTGTTACAAGCTTTGGTGCATAAAGAAGATCTGTAAAAAAGTTGCAAAGACTAAAGTCTCAAATCCAAAGAGATATTCTATAAAAGTTAAGAGTCAACCACGCCAAAACGGCTCATTTTAACATGCCCCCACATATCTACCTCACTACGTGGAAAGATTTGCATAACGCCGCCCAAATGTTCACGCAAAGAAAGAAGGCGTAACTTTTATTCTCACTGTAGTATTTTTGCCGCTGCAGCCATGTCGTGAAGACGCTGTATGCTTCGTTGTGAAAGCAAAACTACTCTGTCTGGTCTTCCAAAAGAGGACGATATCCAATTCGTCATGCCTAGAGCTGATCCCTGCTGGTCGATGAGGGAATACATCAACTTAGTGCTGGGGAGTGCTGGATAGGCTTCACCGTTTGCACCGCTCCTTCGCACGGGACCGTTCTCAGCGCACGCTAAGCCGGGGCTTCCGCTCACGCTAGGCCGCTGTGTTTTTCGTTGTGAAAGCGAAACTACTTTGTTGTCCAAAAGAGGACGAGGAGTCTGACTGCTTCGTCAGGCCTGGAGCTGATCTGTGCTGGTCGCGGAGGGAATACATCAACTTAGTGCTGTAGATCGCTGGCACATTTATGGAGGACTGTTTAAGAGCATGCGAGAGTAACTTTAGACTAAAATGCCGGCAGTTCTGACTCCCGTAAGTACATTTTCTTTATCATTTGCCACTGATGATTCAAACGCGAGCTTTGGGCAGTGTGGAGTAGCACTACTTGTTTGTCACTTCTCCGATCACAAATACAGACATGGATTTATGTTTACACGGCGCGATGCAACGCAACGCGTAAAAAGACAGTATAAGTCATTATAATCAGTAATTATGTCCCCACTGGATGCAACAAATGCCTCGTTTGTAATGGGTTTTAATGTTTTTGTGTTGTTCGCCTCTGGTCGCTCCGGCCGGACAGGGCATCATCACAGAATGGTGAGGGGCGTAACATTTCCGTCAAACGCTTGAGGGTATTCGGCCAATTACAATGCATTGGATAGCTGGCCAATCTGAGCACACCTCGCTTTTTCAGACCGATTAGCTTTGTAAAAATCGACGCGTTTCAAAAAAGGCGGGGCATAGAGGAGAAACAATAATATGTAACAGTATGTGGAAAATAATGGGTTTTAAACTTTAAACCGCATAAACACATTTCATTACACCAAATACACAAAATAATGTTCTTTTTAGCAGCATCATATGACTCCTTTAACATTTATTTTCAGTAATGAATTATTATTATTATTATTTTATTTTTTTTAATGGTTTTAGTTTTAGTTAAAACTATAATAACCCTGTGTTCGCTTGAGTTCTGATTTCATTTTTGGAGACTGTGGGATCCTGACAAACCTGAGCACAGTTTGAGACATTATTGAGATCTCTTCCGAAACACTTGAGGAGATGCATGACACCAAGACGAATTTCTTATGTTTGTAAATAAAGCTCTTTCTGATTCTGATGTGAGATGGAGACTTTTTCTCAGGAGGAACTTCTGAGAAGCAGGGGACAAGTCTCCATTTGCAATCTATTTGATCTCAAAGCTGTATACAGGTGGGAGAAGCAATTAAGATATTAATTAGATCTCATTGTGATTTTTTTTCCTATGGGTCTCATTCTGTAAAGATATTATGGTTTCTCTCTATAAGCATCAGTGTTGTTTTTGACATCATCACTCCCTGCGGCCCACAAAGAAAGTTTAACAACCAACATTTGAAGGAAACTCTATCGTGTCCTTGAGTACAGAGGTTTGCTAAAGTTAGTCCAGAACGCACATACAGCGAGATTACATGTTTGCAACCTATTGGCCAAACGTTGAGAGCTCTGTGAGACAAGTGAGCCATCTCGCTGTCTACATAGGTAACTACCTTAAAAAACACCACCCTAACCCAAATACAACCGCAAAAGTGGCTGATTTACAATGCTCCACATCGGCAGCAACTGCATGCCACACAAATCAAATGCTGCTTTGTCTCTGATGTTTTAAAATGCTGTATAGTAAGGGTGATTTGACTGGTCTTGGAACAGAGCAAACATGCTGTTCAGTCATGACATTATCACACAGGCAGATATAGCTGAGATCCTTCTGTCAGTCAGACTGCGCCCTGGGCCAGTCGTTGACACTGAGAATGGGTGTTGGTGTGGGCTCAGTGACGGCGTCTGGCTTTGACACCGTTAGTGGTGGTGTTAATTCTCTGCGATGAGACCACAGGGCCAGTTTGCCACTGCTGTAACCCTGTGGCCTGCATGCCTGCCTCTGTGGAGCTAATATCGGCTGACATGCAGACACTCCATCTCCACTACAGTGAGAGAGAGGCCAGCTGTGCATTTACATATGCAATGACCTAGATTAGCATTGTCCCGCCCCCATCCTTTATTGCCTATCAGTGCTCATTAGAGCAGGGCTGTTAGAGACGCTGTGTTGTGACACAGACACACACACAATGCAGCGATAAGCCACGAGAGACTGTTTTACAGTGAATTTACCACAGTTAAGGGGTGGTGTTAGGCAATTTTATTAAACGAACATTAGAAAAAAACGCCAATAATTAATACATAACTACATTTATTAAAAATAATCATAAAAATATTATGTGGGTTGAGTTTAAATGTCACTGGAATTGTAGTAACAAATAGTAACAAAACATTTTAAAAAAAATCTAATTTTTAAAAATATGAATTCAAAGAATTAAATCTTACTGAATTTTTTTTTTTTGCAGAAGCATGTACCATAAGTTAGCTTTTTGTGGTCTGTATAGAGAGGTTTACATTAATGGCTTAAAAACAGAGTAAACTGCGGATGAATATTATTAATATTAAAATGATATTTAATTATAATGCAATGATTTTTACATCTAACATAATACAGAAGCATGTACCCTCAGTAACATTGTATGTTGTGGGTTGTCTAGAAGGTATCAGTATATGCTAAAAAAAAAAGTTATCGATGGACTAATATAATATAATACAAATCAAATGCTGCTTTGTCTCTGATGTCTTAAAGGGGTCATATGATGCGATTTCAAATTTTCCTTATAATATAATATAATTTAATATAATACAATATATGAGCAAAATATCACACGAGTGATTCGGCCTCTTAGGCAATCACAGCGTGCTGCTGAATTCAGCCATACGCACGGCTACGAGGGTGATATTGCGTTTATACAACGGTTCGACAGCACGAGTGTGTAAATACATAAGAAAAACAACAACGGAGTGTCTTTAAACACCCTCTTTTGTGCGGAATACTTCCTTCCGCACACAGTCAAATCTAGTTGAGAGTTTAACAGTGAGCTCAAGGTCCGTTGCTAATTCAAAAACGTCACTTTAGAACGTTAGTAACGAATAAGAACGTTGAGTCGCTTCATTAAAGCTTATGATCACTGTATTAAAAGGCACACTGATTGATTGTTGATTATATTATAATTGCCTGGTTCATTTAGGAGACTATTAAAAGTTTGTAACTGACTTAAAATATTTTCCCTGTGTGACTTTTTCCAGTGCAGAGATCTTTGCATACTTCAGGGCATCCTGCAGCAGCCGAACGACTGTCATTGAGATGAATGGGCATGCTGCCGGACGGCTCTCTCCAGGTAATATAGACCTCCTATTCTCACATAGCCAGAGCTTTGACTAAACATCATAAAATCTGATCCACACTGCACAGGATGAGAAGACGACTCACAAGACCTCACTGCCACTCTTAGAATAAGACGCAAGACATTCACAGTCACAAGTTTGTTGTTCATCAGCTAAGTGTTAGCATGCTGGGTTATTCTGACGGCCACCGAGTAAAGCTAAATATAGTTTTCTATAGACGTCTTTATTTTATATATCTATATATTCTCTTATATCACCCAGTATATATATGCTATGTATTATAGCTAAGGTTGTCACACTGAAAACACAGAGATAAACGCACAAGCTTATCCCTACAACAGACTGATTGGACTAATTGCTCAATTACCAAAATGTAATTAATGCTTTGCAAATTGCCACACAGTTTAAAATGAGCGATAGCAGAATGATCCGTTGCTTTATTGCTTCAACCATCCGTCTATACTGCAGTAATTGCCCTCTTGGCTTTGTAAATGAAGGAGATGATTAAGTTAATTCCCTGAGCTGCATTGGCACATTACCAGTGAATACACTTACAGGGACCGCTTTGGCTGAGAGCCTTAATTTTCCAAATTGAGGGGTTGATTCAAAAGGTTGAAATGATTTTCTGGAGAAGCTCAAGGCCGCATGTTTTCACTTGCACCTCCGTCGACTGTCCAACTACAATAATCAAGAGACTGTTACATAACAGAGTGATGCTATTCTGATGCATACAGTAGGTCTCCCTATGGAAATCACATGTAAGCACAAAGACGCTGCTATGGAAATGCCATAGACTGAAGGTAAACGCTTTCTGGTGATCTGCCGCTTGAGGAATGATAAACAGAGCTTAATTTGAACAACCTCTCTGCGTATGTTGGAGCTTGTCAAATCAGCAAACACTTTCTAGTGTGTAGTGTAACTGCTGCCTTCCTTCCTTTCTCTCTCTCTCTCTTGTGTATCCGGGATGTTTTGAAAGGATAAGCAAAATGGAGCCCGTGTGAACAAAGACTCATTCGCATAGCAACAAATCTGATGACGGTGCAAGCTTGTCTTTTGCCGACAAAGGTTCTGATACTTTCTTGATGATCCAGTGAAAAATGGGCCATGGTGACAGCATCCGTCCCCGCGGCGAATCCACACACACGCTTCAGCTCTACAGATTCATGCCGTAAATACTCGCCATCCATTTGAGTCATTCAGATCTGCTGTAAATTCATATATTTTAATTGTAGACGCTAATAACCTGTGTAAAGATATATTGACATTCAAAAATATATGAAATTTTTTGGAAACTCTTATTTGTATTATTTTTAAAGTATACGATATATTATACTATACCGTCTAGATTTATATTACAGTATATATTTATATATTATGTGGTTGAAATTTTTGGAGACCGTTTAAAAGACTTCTCTGTTCATAGTTATTCACCCTGATGTCCCTTTGCTACACTGATAGCTCAAAAAGATGATATTTCAAAATATATTTCATAAAAATATTATTTGGATTATTTTAAATATATCATTCTATATTATTATTTTAAGGCCTGATTTTTTTCATGTATATATTATAGATTTACATTACATTAATTATAGTATCTATGTTTTTATGTGCCTGATTATTTTTGGAGACCCTTAAAAATTAACTCTGTCATCGTTTATTCACCCTTATTTTCTTCAAAACCTGTATGATTTACTTGAACACAAAATATATTTTGAAGACATTTACCATTTACTTCCATTAAATAGACAAAGATATTTTTCAATTTTCATTTCTTCAGAATATCTTCTTTTGTGTTTCACAGACTAGTCATACAGCTCTCTGAATGATATGAGTGTGAGTAAATGTTTCTTTTTTTGTGTGAAAAACCCCTTTAATAGCTGTTTTTGTGCTTTAAGTGGTTGTTTTATTCATTTGTGTCTTTGCCGTCTCTTAACCTCAAAGGAGTGTAATTTCTTACCATGATTATTACTGTGTCGCCATTCATTACTAGTTCCATGACTACCCAGTCTGAACTGCATAAACACCCAATTAAAGCCTCGCTCGTTCCTCTGCCTGATATGTTCCTTTTGTTTAAGTGTACATGTGATTAAAGCATTGTGTGCTCTTCTTCTAAAGCAGCATCATCTTAATATGCTGAGCAAACACATACGCCGTCCTGCGCTATTGTTCCTATTGTTGTGTATGCAGCAATTTTTTATTCTACACACTAACAGCAGAGACTTTGCTGCAGTTTACACAGTCTGATACACAATGGAAGCGATTCAACAGTGGGGGAGTGTTTACTTTAGTGTGTTTGCAACATGAATCCAGTGTGAGTAAATGGCTTAGATTCTTTTTAGTAACTAATTTTGTGTTAGCTTCAGTAAGACTTCAACATGAAATCAAAATGGATCATTCAGAAATGTCAGAATGTAATTATAAAGAAGTAAAATGTTTGTGTTTATAATATTTTGTTAAACTATAATTAGGCCACCTGACTTTCCTTCTCAGCTGAGGTCATGGGCTATTGTTTTATAGTTTTTATGAAATCTAACTAATAATTAATGTCAAACAGTAGTGTAGTCACAGATTCCTTTAGATAATAGTTTTCTATAAACTACAGGATAATTAAAAGTCTTGTAAATAATTTTTTGATGAAGGCGGTCTCCCCCGTTTAGTGTTTGAAGTCTCTTCTACTAATCTACTCTGCAATTATTTGATAAAAAATACAGCAAAAACAGTAATATAGTGAAATAATATTACAATTTAAAATAAATGTTTATAACGGTGTATAAATCTTTTAGGTGCAATTTACTGCCAATTTTTGTATATCCACCCCCCCCCCCCCCCCCCCCCCCCCCCCCCCCCCCCCCCCCCCCCCCAGCTATTTTGGAATTTCCATTGTTAGTATATGCGTTTACTTGAGTAAAAAGACTATGATGTTAATAACAGGCACTTTAAAGAAAGCGTAATTAGGTATTCCTTATCTGTCAGAAGGGAAAAAAGGCCTGTTCAAAAATCACTTTGTTACCATGTATGGATTTAGATACGTTGTTATGAGATTAGCTACAGTGCAAGGCAGCTGAGAATAGCGTAATAATGGACTTTTACTTTCTTTGGTTAAAGGTAAATTAATATTGTCTTTGTTTAACACTTTTTTTTGTAATACCAGGGTTTCGTAACATAGTGCACTTTCTGTCAAGGCGCCGGCTAGCTATAGTAACCGGTATTGTTTCAGTATTGTTTCACTCAGAAATACATCACATTATGGAAGTAAAATGGCCTGCGAATGCAGTTTCATGTTGACTTTAATGTTTGATTTCAGAGCAGAAGTGAAGCCTCAGTATGTGTAAACCTCCTCTGTGGTACATGATAGCAATGTGTAAAGGTCTGTAGAGTCTGTTCTAACTTGCCACTTAGTCTTGTAACAGTTATTTGGGACAAATATCCAGTATTCTGGTATATATGGTTTAAGAGGACACAACTGTGTACAGATTAGATTAGATAAAATAAGATTAGATTAGATTACATTACATTAGATTCAACTTTATTGTTATTGCCCCCCCCCCAATGGAAGTACAGAGCCAATGAAATTGCAGTTAGCATCTAACCAGAAGTGCAATAAACAATAAGTACAGGAAATACAGTGCCTCCAATATGTTACAAATGTACAATAAATATACAGAAAAGGCAGTACTATGGACATAATTTACAGATTTTTAAATACTTTCAGCATGTTATACAGGTATATAGGAACATACTATACAGCTGGATTATGTAATAAGTGTATGTACACTATAAGCAGTAACTATGAACATATGAACATCATTTACAAATGAATATGAAAGTGATACATTAAGCTGTACAAAACACTAGTGCAATGGACATTTAAAAAGTGCATATAAAATATTCCAGTGTGCAAATGGATCATTCAGTATTCTGGATGTACAGACAGTAGTGCAAGTAATAACAAGTGTAACTTTTTTTTTTTGTAAACCAGATGTAGTGATGAGGAGGGGTGAGGAGTGTGTAGTGGTGAGGGGGGGGGGGGGAGTCAGCGGGCAGAATTCAGTAAGGAGACAGCTGCAGGGAAAAAGCTGTTCCTAAGTCTGCTGGTCCTTGTCCGGAGGCTCCTGAAGCGCCTCCCGGAGAGCAGGAGGTTAAACAGTCTATGGTCAGGGTGAAAGGAGTCCTTAAGTATGCTGCGAGCTCGACATAGACAGCATTTCCTCTGGATGTCCGCAGGAAGTGGTGTCCCTGTGATGCGTTTGGCGGTTTTCACCACCCTCTGCAGTGCCTTGTGGTCAGCAACTGAGCAGTTCCCATATCAGACTGAGATACACTGGAAAGGATGTGCTTGATCGTACACCGGTGAAGTCATCCAGGATGGTTTTGAAGGGGGGGGGGGGGGGGGGGGGGGGGGGGGGGGGGGGGGGGGGGGGGGGGGGACAATGTCGTCTTCAGTGTCCTAAGGAAGAAGAGGCGCTGGTGAGCCTTCTTGACCAGGCTGGAGGTGTTTGTGGTACAGGACAGGTCCTCCGAGATGTGGGTTCCCAGGAACTTGAAGCTGGAGACACGTTCAACAACTGTCCCATTATGTGGATGGGGTCATGCGTGTTTCCTTTTTTCATCCTGAAGTCCACAATAAGCTCCTTTGTCTTACTGGTGTTAAGGAGCAGGTTGTTGTCAGTGCACCATGCGGCCAGGTGCTGTACCTCCTCCCTGTAGGCAGTCTCATCGTTGTCTCTGATGAGGCCAATCACCGTGGTGTCATCTGCAAACGTGATGATGGAGTTGGATCCATGCACAGGCCTGCAGTCGTGGGTGTAGAGGGAGTAGATGAATGGGCTCAGCACACAGCCCTGTGGTACACCGGTGTTGAGTGTGATGGTGGTGGAGCAGGTGTGGCCTGACCTAACATGCTGAGGTCTGTTGGTCAGAAATTCCATAATCCAGTTGCAGAGGGAGGTGTTAATGCCCAGTTCCTCTTCAGGAACTCGAGCTGCGTCGGAAAACGCTAGGGGAACGCCCTTCAGCGTGACGGGCTCTGAAACTCGTGTGTCAGACCAATAGATGGGCAAGACGTCACAGCGGGTGACGTAATGACAGGAAGCTATAAAAGCACGTGCGGCAGAACCGTCAGCTTTCTGTCATTCAGCAAGCGCTCTGTGTGTGTGGTCGTCTGATATCTGTTGGTGAGTTGAGTTAGTGTTTGTCTGTCACGAAAATCTAAAGCAAGAACCAACAAGGGGGGGGGGGGGGGGGGAGAATGCAGAGCAGCCCGGGAAAAAAGGGAGCGGACGCGCCGTTTGGTAGCGTTTGTTCTGCTTGCCTCGCTCTCAGAGGGTTCTGGTCTTTGATGGATTGGAGATGAGTACTTCATGTGTGTGTGTGTTCAGCTGGTTTGCACGGCCCCGCTTTCGCCGAGGCGGAGCGGCGGCTGTGCTCGTGGGTTTCGCGTGTGGCTCCGGTGGAGGGAGTAGACGGGCGCGTCCTATCTACTTCCTGTAACCACCAGATCCAGCGCCGGCTTCGGGGTTCGGAAGCCGCTCTCGGGGTACTTCCCCCCCGGGGAGAGGGCGCAACGCTCCACCTGTCTTTCTCCTAGGAGATTGATACAGAGGGCGTTAAAGAGCTCGCCAGTTGCACAAGCATAAGTTACACAAGCATATTATGACTGATATTATAATGAGCCGCATTAATCGGAAGCGGAGCTCGCGCAGTCGGCTCTCGAAAAAAAAAAAAAAGCCCGGTGTTAAGCGCTCCGCTCTCGCCGGGCACACTCCAAAGAGTGTGTCCGTGCCTGTGATCTTGCAATTCCGGTCCCGCTGCTGCTGAGGCACGACGGCGACTGAGTTCGTGGGAATCGCATATGATCTGATGGACGGGTGGGGACGGCTCGTCCTATCTCCACCCGTGTTCCTTAGATCTAGAGCTCGTTCTCAAGGCTCGGAAGCCCACTCTGCGGTTCTTCCCCCTTTGAGAGAGAGCTTGCTGATGCGGCCATCTTTTTCTGAGAAGATTGATGTTGTTGGTGTGACTGAGTGGCTGCCGAGGCAACGCGTATATTACATCATTCGATTTCGATGTGAATCTTACTCACCAGACCGTATTTAATAAATAAATAAATACATTTTCTCGAGTGAGAGCACGTGTTTACCTCTCTTCCTCTGAGGAGGTTGAGGCAGTCAGCAGTGCACAAAAACAGAAAAACAGAGTGTGGCCTCACCTACTCCCCCGTGTCGGGACAGTGGGTCGAGGCGACGCTCTAGGTAGGGGGCCTCGAAGTCTAAGCCGGATCTACGGACCGTACTTAAGACTAAGAGGTCCTCGACCAAGAAGTCCTGAGACAATGGCCAAGGACTCATGAGGGCAGTCCCCTCTGGGGTGCAGCGGGTTACACCGCTTTACACGGTGTCCGTCTCGCCTCAGTGCCATCAGGAGATCGGCTGCTAACCCTGCCAGAGTTACAGGGCACAGCAGTCTCCCGCGAGCACCACTCTCAGATACCGCCCAGCAACGTAGCGGTGCTAAGAGCCTCGCAACCTCCGCGGAGGTCTCTAGAGCAGCAGTTTCGGTTGTTCCCTGCCGGTTCGCCGTTACAGGGCACCGAGCTAGCTGCTTGCATTACACCAGAGATCAGTCTCGAGAGACTGATTCACTTAGTAGACCTTTTTGGCAGCGTGGAAACTTCTGCCAAATGTGTCTCAGTGGGTTCTGCACACTGTAGAGAGGGGACGCCCACGCTGGTGGGCCCCGAGCAGGCTCTGGCCATGGAACAAGAAGTAGTCACTCTTTTGAGGAAGGAGACCATCGAGGTGGTCCCTCCTCATGTGAGGCAGTCCGGGGTCTACAGCCGGTACTTCATCGTGCCGAAGAAGGTCTGACGCCACTGGACCCGGACTTATGGGGACAGCCCCTGGGGAGGAGCGGGGTGCACCGCATTATACGGTGTCTGTCTCTCCTCAGTGCCCTCAGGAGATTGGTCTGTCAACCCTGCCGGTGTTCCAGGGCTCAGCGGTCTCCGGCGAGCGCCACTCTCAGTCACCGCCCGGCAATGTAGCGGTGCTAAGAGCCTCGCCACCTCTGCGGAGGTCTCTAGAGCAGCGGGTTCGGTTGTTCCCTGCCAGTTCGCCGTTACAGGGCACCGAGCTTGCTGCTCGCATTACACCAGAGATAAGTCTCGAGAAGAATGATTCCATTATAGACTTTTTGGAGCGTGGCAAATACTGCCAACGTGTCTTAAGTGGGTCCTGCAAACTGTATGAGGCTCTGGTAATGGAAACAGAGTAGAAGCTCTTGAGGATGAAGAGGGCCACGAGGTAGTCCGCCTTGTGCAGCAGAGAACGGTACTTCACCATTAACGAGGAAGGATGAGGGGTCATTCCTCATCATTAGGGAGTTCCTGAGGTTGCTTTGGGGGCAAAGCCTACAAACACCGGTTCTGCCTTGGGCCTTGCACTCTCACCCACACTTTCACGACTCGCAACCACATTGACGATGGTTGATTTTAGCTCAGTCAGAGCAGTTGGTGGTTCGACATCGAGATGTCGTTCTTGCCCACATGAGAGAGCTGGGGTTGAGGCTAAATGCCAAGAAAAGTGTGCTTACTCCATTAAAGAGGACCATTTATCTAGGCGTGGTGTGGGATTCGACCACGATGCAAGCACGTATGTCCCCTGCTCGGATCGATTCAATCCTTACCGCAGTCACGAGAGTCAGAGAAGGCCGTTCACTCACTGTCAAGCAGTTCCAGACTTCTGGGTCTGATGGCAGCTGCGTCCAACGTGATACATTTGGCCTGCTGTACATGAGACCCCTACAGTGGTGGCTCAAGACCAGGGTGTTCTCCCCGAGGGGAAACCCGCTTCACATGATCAAGGCCATGCAGCGATGCTTACGTGCCTTAGACATATGGAGAAAACCTTGGTTATTGTCTCAGGGCCCAGTGCTGGGAGCTCCTTGTCGCCGCGTACGCTAGCGACGGATGCATCCCTCACCGGTTGGGGAGCGGTCATGAGTGGCAACCTGCCCCGCGGTCTGTGGAGTGGTCGCCATCTCATGTGGCACATCAACTGCCTGGAGATGCGGGGCATGCTTCATGCACTAAGACTCTTCCAAACCTAAGAGGTCACCATGTGTTGGTGTGAGCACCGACAACACAGTAGTGGTCTCTTACATCAACCACCACGGACGGTCACTGCGATCACGCCGGTCTGTCAAACGTAGCGGTAAGCAGACAGGAGCCTTGTGTGGGGTATTCCCAGGGGCTAAACTGTCTCTCCTTAGGAGAGCAGTTTAATCCCCTGGGCATCTCAAATTTGGGGGCAGACATCGGTCGACGGCGGGGCCGAGGCCCCCCGGGGGGAAGCGCAGCAGAACAATGGACGATGCTCACCCGTGGTGGTGACAAGCAGATAGTGGAGAGGTTCTTTGTGGCACAGGACCAGGTGGACATGTTCGAGACTCATACGACAGCGCACTGACCCTAATCTGGTTCCTCTGAGGTCATCCATGCTCAATAGTACTGGAATGACAGGTAACAGACGTGGACGATGGCGGTCGTCTGGAACGCCTTTACCCCCGAGATCGCCCTGCTCCCTGTAGTATGGGAGTTCTGGGTGAGAGTGTGACTGGGACGAGGGAAGCAAAATGGCTGGATGGGCAAAGTATGGTTCTCGGAACCTGATTAGCTTCCTCGACGGCGCTCCCGGGGAGATTCCCGGTAAGGAGAGATATCCTCGCACAGGCGGGGGTATGTCATCCACCCCGCCCGGAGCTTGTGGAAATTGGGGTTTGGGCCCCTGAGGGGGGCACAGGTCCTAGCATCTGGTCTGTCAACTGAGGTTGTTGAGACCATTCTTCAATCCAGAGCTCCTTCCACGAGGAAACTGTACGCTTTGAAGTGGAAACTTTTCACTTCTTGGTGTGAAGACCGCCAGCTTGACCCAGTTAATTGCCCGGTTGGTACAGTGCTGGAGTTTTTGCAGGCCTGTTTCTCCGCAGGGTTGCCCGCTCCTCCCTGAAGGTCTACGTGGCGGCTATTGCGGCCTACCACACCCCTCTTGGTGGCATTTCAGTGGGGAGACACCCCCTGGTTAAACGTTTCCTCCACGGTGCGCTGAGGCTGAAGCCTCCGGTACGATCTCGCATCCCCCCGTGGGACCTGGCTGTGGTGCTGGGTATAGAGGACTCTCTGTAGCATACCTCGAGCCTAGTTGGGGAGATATATGATAGCCTCGTTATATGAAAAATAAATTCCTGCGGCGCGAGAACTTCCTCAAAGAGAAGTGGGGTATCTTGCAGGCCGATTGCAAAAAGTGACGCCCTGTATTAAGTGCTGGACACGCTTGCGCCCGTGTCTGGCCAAAAGCGTTCTGTTCAGCGCGAGGGGATATGTTTATAAGGTCCACAGCCTTACACCACGGGGTTGAAGTCGTGATCCAGGGCCTGCAGGTCATCCTCCCTTTTGGGGATCCAGACCAGCAGAGGTTAACTGTAGGTGCCGGTGCGAGAACGGAGTGCGATAATTCTGTAACCGAAGACTCGCGGGCTCAGTAGTCCACAAGAGGATTGCAAGGTGGGATAGGGCGGACCAGTTGCTTTTTTGCTACGGTCCCCCTAAGAGAGGTCGGC